>PVHP010053399.1:0-10768 GCA_004024765.1 Zapus hudsonius
AATCTCGATGGTGTGAGTCAACATCCTGATGGGGCCTGGCAAACAGATGCGACCATGCAGGCCAGGAGTGCAAAGCCCTTTCCTGAAAAAGGACACATTGTAGATATTTGAGACTTAGTGGTAAGTAGGCAGAATAAAGCAGCTGTTCTCATCAGTCTTTCTGGTCTTTCATTTTGTGTCGCATCCCAGCTCGACCAGCAAGAAAGGACACGACCACGGGTTCTTCTCTAGAGCAGTTTATTCAGGAAACCTTGAGTTACAATCTTTCTTTGTCTCTTCTCTTTGTCTCTGCCCCTCTCCTCAGGATGTGCAGGAATTTTTAAGTCATACTACAACCTATCAGCATAACACACGTATATATTCATAATTGGTCCACATACACAGAAGCATGCCAGGCATTAAGCCATTTCCATACAAGGAGTTGTTTTTCCACTGGACATTCTCCTCTGTGGGGGTGGTGAGCAGAAACCAGCGCCATCTTGTCAGCAGGCTCTAAACAAAGGAGAGGACTGCGGGGCTTTCCATAGGTGGGAGTGACAGGACCCTGGCCGGGAAATGGGGCCGGGCCACCCCACCCCCTTACCTCACAGGAACGGCTCACTACAATTTTCTTATATTTAAAAATGACAAATTATTCTTCAGTCATATAGGCCTTACAGAAATCGCTGGTGGGCTGTGGTCCACGCACTCCAGATTAACATCATGGGAGCCTGCCATGTGTTATGCCTCGTGTAGGAATTTTCATTTGCTTGGGTCTTGTTTCATTTATGTTGTTTGGTTTATATTTGTTTTTGACATAGTCTTTGTAGCTCAGGCTGGCTTTGAACTTGCAACTCCTGTCTCATCTTCCAGAGTGGTGGAGTGCAGGTTTCTGGCACCGTGCCAGGCTCTCCTGAAGGGCTTATGGGAAACTTCTCTCCCTGTCTCTGTTTCCACATTTCTCTCTTAGTGTTTCTGTCCACCTCTTTCCATCTTCACATGAAGTCCTTCTAGAGCAAACAATGTGTGTAATGCACACACACTCACACACAGACACGCTCACATACATATACTCACATGCACACACTCACACATGCACACACACTAACACACACAGGTTCTTTTTTTTCTTAAATATATATTTATTGTCCATAATGAGTTACATTATTCAGTGGGCAAACAATGAGTTGTTATCCCCAATTCCCCAATGCCCCCCTCCCCATCCCCAATCAGCTGGATATCCTCCTCAGTGTACCATCTGGATCAGTCCTTGTGGCAGGGACCCTGGAGAGCCTAGTACTCAGCCAGGTCCTCCTGGCCCAAGTGTGTTGATACTGAGGGGTGCCATGCCTCTGGATAGTCTCCCCCACCACGGCTCTCACAATCTTCCCGCCCCCTCTTCTGCATCCTGACATCCTGTGTGTCCCTGAGTCGCACACACAGGCTCTTATGGCATTTTAATTTGGATTCCTCTTTATCTCTTTTAAGAAAAGATTTCATAATTTCATTAGTCTCCATATACCTTTCTGGAACTGAGCAGTTAAGTATCTGCAGTGGTAGAGATTCAGTAACCACAGCTGGGTCAGCCCAGTGTGGTGTTGTTCTCTAGTTACTGAGGTAATTG
Source organism: Zapus hudsonius (assembly GCA_004024765.1). Taxonomy (NCBI): domain Eukaryota; kingdom Metazoa; phylum Chordata; class Mammalia; order Rodentia; family Dipodidae; genus Zapus; species Zapus hudsonius. The sequence continues at coordinate 1,604 of PVHP010053399.1, forward strand.
GGGAGATCATTCAAGACAGCAGTGGGGGAGCAGAGAGGGGAAAAGACAGGACCCCAGTGGCATTAGTAAGCAAGCTGTTTTAGCAGCCCATTGTATCAGAGATTAAACAGAATCCCTTACTCTTAACAGATGGGGACAAGGTGTCCTCTGTGAACACACCCAGCTATGTCAAGAACCTCCAAAAGGGGAACAAAATTCAATTAGAAAAAAGAGTATTTATTACTTTTCTAAAACTCATAAAGTTTACTATAAAATATTAAAAGTCGGGGTTTTTAAAATGGCATTTAAAATGCCTCAAACGCTTAGAATGGCTCGGAATTTAATCCTTTCATTCTAAGCCTATCCTGAGGTAGCGATTTGAATATTCTCACAGATGCACTTCTAAATATTTTTTTTCCAAGAACTAGAAAAGGATGAAAAACCCATGGAAAGTCACTGTACCTTCTCAGGCACTCCCTGTATTTTCCTCTGCGCCTTCCTGCTCTCCCCCTTCACTCTCTCCTTCCCTCCTCTCTCCTGACCCCCTCACTCTTTCTCCTGGCCCCTAACTGTCTCATTGAATAGTTCCCATCTTGCTTCAACTGGGATAACCTATGGCTGGGGAGATGCCAGAGACCGAATCAAGGAATTGTCAAAAATTGGCATGTGATTCAAGCCATCAATTTATGTTGGATTCGCATCACTCTTTATGGGCTGGGAAGCTACCAGGGTTCTCCGCTTGTTTTCAGTTGATGGAGATAAAGCCTCCCTTCCCACAGTTCCTCTAGAAGGATGGATACAGCCAGACATTGCCTGTGCCTCCCACAGAGTTGGGATACCAGGCATAGACATCATGTCTGCCTTCAGGACTGTATTGAAAATCTAAATGTGTCCAACCTTCCCCAATTCTCTGCAAGTACATCCTCCCTTGCACTCAAAGAGAACCATGTCTTTTAAGTCTTTTTTTAAGTTCTTTTTATTTTATTTTCAAGCAGAGAGAGAGAGAGAGAGAGAGAGAGAGAGAGAGAGAGAGCGAGCACCAGGGCCACCACCTGTGGGTCTGGTTTATGTGGGTCCTGGGGAATTGAACCCGAGGCCTTAGGCACTGGAGGCAAGTGCCTTAACCGCTGAGCCATCTCTCCAGCCCTCTTTTAAGTCTTTTGTTCAGAGTTGCAAGATTTGCAACAGGCATAGTCGGTCTTAGCAGTTTTTCATCTAACCTCTTACTTTTGGTACCAGAAATTACTTCTCACATATGTTTCCTTTATACACCTTAAAAGAAGTCAAAATGAAATATGTTTTCACTGTTTATTACTGTATTCAAGTGTCCCTTGAAAACTTAGAATTGCTGAGGTTCTTACATTAAAGAATTATTGCATAATAACAGGTTAACTTTCCAAAATCATAAGAAATGGAAGGTATTCCCTGTGACGTTCTTAGTGGGACAGTGAGAGAACAAATCTTAAATAAGGAGACAGCTGGGTTGGATTTTAAACCCAATTATGCTCAGCTAAACAATATGTGATTATTTGACTTTTAAAAATGGGTGCTTCTTGGGCTGAAGAGATGGCTTAGCGGTTAAGGCATTTGCCTGCAATGCAGAAGGACCGGAGTTTAATTCCCCAGTGCCCATATAAAACCAGATGCACAAGAGGGCACATGTGTCTGGAGTTCATTCGCAGTGGCTGGAGGCCCTAGCATGCCCATTCTCTCTCTCTCTCTCTCTCTCTCTCTCCCCTCTCTCTCTCTCTTTCTGCCTCTTTCCTCAAATAAATAAATAAATACAATATTTAAAAAAACGGGTACTTCTTTAAGTCATTGCAAAGAAGGCAACTCTCCATCCCAAATGGGAACAGGTGGCAGCTTCACCTTGTAATTGGACCTGAGTGGATGGGTTCCTGGGGCTCTAGGCAGCCTGGGTGGTGTGCTATCAAAGAAACTCAGTTCGTGTTTATTGTCTCCTATTATCAAAACCATATGGAAACAAAATCCATTTAACTTCATCACATTTTAAAATGAAATATATCTTTGTTATCCATATTTACATACACTGAATGAGCACATAATGTGTTGGTGTCCTCAGTTCCCCGATTTTCCTCCTCCCTGTCCCCAGTCAGCTGGATATCCTCCTCTGAGGGCAAACTGGATCAGTCCATGGGGCAGGGGTTATGGATAGCCTAGGAGTCAACCCAGTTCCACCCCCTTTGTATGTTGTTACTGAGGGGGACATGTCTCTGGATATTCTCCCCCACCATGGCTCTCACAATCTTTCCGTCCCCTCTTCCGCTCAGTTCCCTGAGTCATGGTGGGTGAGTATTAAGGCTGCTTTATTGTTGAGGTCTTGGGGGCCTCTCTACTTCTGCTTTAGGTTGCATCGAAAATCGTTGGTGTCTGTTTTGCTGACTCATCCTACGTTGACTGGCTGTGGCTATAGGTCTCTTGCTTATCCCACCACGCTCTGTGGGGTTCCATACGGATCCTCCATGGTAGGTCTGGGTGGCTCATCTCTTGCCAGGATATCAGTTATAGGCCTGTGGCTCCTTGGTTGGGTTGGAAGAGCCACAGCTCTCTTGCTGCCTTCTGAAAAATACAAACAGAATCTCCATCGGAGAGTGAGATCAGCATAGGTTAACTGAGATGCACATTTCTGAATTGGCTAGATTCTATTGTGAGTAGCCTTTTTGTAAATCACTTGTAAAGTGAATTTCTCTTTGGGGGTCCCAAGATTTTGGTTCCCAATGTATTTTGCCCAGAGTCCCCAATTCCAGTCAAGGCTTTTTGTCACTGAGTGGATTACTTGGCCAGGGCTTTGGCTCCTCCTTTGCACAAGTGTTCATGTCTTGGTTTGCCGTTCTCTCCCAGTAGGAAGTGTGTTCAGCCTATTCATGGCGGCAGACTGCATTTCATTCAGTTGTCTTTGTTTATTCCAACTATCGTTGGCCAATTTCCCCTGGCAGTTTATGCAATGCCTTCCAGCTCTGCACTAACTACCATCTGGGGGCTGGTTATCATTCTGGACCTCGTAGGGTCTCTCGGTGCTAATAGATGGCTTTCTGTAGTTCTTCAGCAACAGGATCTTACCTCAGGCCTGGGGTGGGCATTCAAGAGCTTTGACAGAATCCTGTCTTGTTTTGGGAACCTCATGGGTCACTTTGGTCAACAGCTCAGTGAGGGAAGGATCCAGTGACTGGGGCCAGGAGTTGCAGGACTGATCAGATCAATACAAGGGCATATCAAATGTGATGAAGTGAAAAACTTCATCCCATTCAATATGCCCTTGTATTAGTCCCCATCGTGGGGATGAGAAGATGGCTCAGAGGTCTGAGAGTGGATTCCCAGGACCCTTGTAACAGCTGAGTGTGGTGGGTATCTGGAAAGGTGGAGGAGGAGGGTCTCCGGGATGCACTGGCTAGCCTGTCTAGTGTGAGCAGCAAACTCGAGGTTCAGTGTGAGATCCCATCTCAAAGTGCCATGGGGCATTCATCACCTCACAGTGGCTGATGCTTTCTGCACAAGACCCACATAATAAGAGGGGACAATTGATAGCATCAAAGTGGAAGAGAGACTGGGAAGAAGGAGGATTCAGTGTTGGGGGTTCGGGAGGGGAAACAGAGGGTGGATTGAGGGAATGATGATCATGGTATATGGTCTGTAGGTAGGGAACTTGTCGGAGAAACACTGAAAAGTAAGGTGGAGAGGATCACACTAACTCTGCATTCCATATGCATGTGCACACATGTGCACACACATGGATATTCACATTAGAGCATGTACACAACCAAACACATACACACAGACCACAGGCACACACACCACACACATGCACACACATGGATCCTCACACATATGAGCATGCACACACCACACACACCACATACACCACACACATTCACACACATACACACACACCACACACATACACACACATGGATCCTCACACATATGAGCATGCATACACCACACACACCACATACATGCACACACATACACACACACCACACACATGGATCCTCACACATATGAGCATGCATACACATCACACACATGCACACACATGCACACACATACACACACACCACACACATACACATACATGGATCTTCACACATATGAGCATGTACACACACATGCACACACATGGATTCTCATACATATGAGCATGCACACAAACACACCACACACCATATACACATGGTTCACACATGCTCACACACCATGTACGCATGCAACACATATGCACACACACCATACATTGCATACACATGCATGCAAACACAATCTGTGTTGCTTTCATGGTGACCCACCTCAGCATTTTATCATACAACAATTTATTTCTTCCTCGCATAAAACTGTGTGTTTTGGGCCAACTCCCATACCATATAGATAAAGCATATGTCTTCCAAGATCTCTGTGGCAGCAGAAATGAGAGGCAAGGCACATTGGCTCAGCTCCTACCTGGCACAGGCCACTTTTGTCACAGCCCATTGGCCACAGCTAGTCATGTGACTCAGGCCAGCTGTCCCAGAGAATATGGAAGAGCAAATGGCCATGTGCTGAGTGAGGCCTGAATTCCACTGATTTTCTCTTCCCTTCTCGGCTTTGTCATTCTCCTTCCAATCGTCTCTCACATGGTCGTCCTTTATTTCCCTCGATTTCTCTCCCTTGAGCATTTTTTGACAAATTGTATTTCTACTCTTCCAGATACCTTCATGGCCTCCAAAATTGGGGACACTTAGTCACTCATCCTTGCTCTGACCCTGCTTCTCTGTGACAGGTAGTTTCTCAGTTGAGGGATATGTAAGAATGAGACATTCCCAATCTCATGTCCTCCCAGTTGCAAAGAGATGTTTGTTAGTTGATGTGACCGTGTGTCACACCATGTCAGTGTGCTGAGCACCGTTGCAGTGACGTCTGTCATCAGCTCAGCGCTAATCCAGTGTTAAAGACAACATGGCCTCATAGGAAAGAAGTTGGCAAACGTTATCCTTCTAGAGAAAAGGAGACTGAAAATGGCAGACGCTAGAGAAAACATCATCCACGGCATAGGTATAAACATTTTGTCAGAAGTTGTCATCATCAGCAATACACCGCTGGGATGAATCTCCAAACCAGGCACAGTTATGGGAGGAAATGATTTATTCAAGCTACAGATCCAGGGGAAGTTCCTTAACAGCGAAAGAGGCTGCCTCCCTTTCACAGGTCCAAGCAGAGGGAACAACCTATCACCAATACCACATTCACAATAGCAAACAGGCAGGAGGGATAAGGGAGAGAAATCTCCTTCCCATTTACATAGCCTTAGGGTTAAGTCTTGAAACCCTATCCCAAACTTAATGGCTTCCTGAGTCTCTGGAATTTCCTTCCTGCACTGCCCACACAGGAAAGGATATTTATTTCCAGCTCCTTTGAGCTTCCTTACATCCTTCCCCCTACTGAGAGGCTGCCTTCCTGTGAACATCCTCAGAGACCCACCCAAGATTACTTGAAAGGTCAAGATAACAACAAAACCTAGCTATCACAGAAGTTCTTTTTTAAAGTTTCTTGGCTGGACACGGGCCCTGTGAGTAGCCTAGATCATGTGAGATTTTTCTGGTCTTGAGGTAGCTCAGGGCCACATGTATGAAAGAGCCAGAAAATGTCATTTACCCCAGAGCTACTGAGGCGGACACAAGTATGGTGTTCTTTTGTTTCATGAGGATTTGCCCTGACAAAGGAACAAAGGCACTGTGACTTCTGAGTAAACAGCTTCCATTCATGCCCTGAAACCACTGGCCTAGACAGACTTGCAAGGAGAAAGAAACATTTCCTTTTGATTTTCAGTGTTTGAAGAGAGCTATGTCTGCCATAGGGCTCTGTAAAGCTCCTTACTTTGAGCAAACAAACAGGTAACTAATGAATTTGTAAGTGTCAAAGTTTGAAAAGGCTTTGATCGGCTGGGCAGAACAGCCTTGGGAACTCAGGGATGGGCCTGAGGGTAGGCCCATGACCCCTGGAAAGTTTGCATGTATTTGCTTTGATGTGTCTTTAAAAGCAGGATTGATTTATAAAAGATTGAGCCCCCCCACACACACACACAAAATCAAGCCACTAATTCTACTATAAAGAGTTGGGATCTCTAGTCTGTAGAGATTTAAAGACATGTAAAACCACATAATCCATCAGAGGTAAACCAGTCCTAGAACCTCGTTGTAATGCTCTGTTACAGGCTGTCTCATGTCCCTCAAAAATGTTGTGAAAGTCATAACCTTTGGTACCTATCCACGTGGCCATCTTTGGAATGGGGTCTTTGCAGACATAATCTGAAAGGTGAGAGGAGATAACTTGATCGTAATCCCATGTGACCAGTATCTGCTCAAGAGGAGAAGCTTTGTGAGGAGCCTCACACAGAAAACAGCCAAGTGAAGGCGAGAGGGCCAGCCTTGAGTGGTGAAATGCCAGGCTAACCTATCACCAGCAGAAGAGGAAGAGGAAAGAAAAGCTCTCCCCATGGCCCAAGCGGAGCCATTGAACCATGGTGGACCGCATTTCTTTGGCTTAAATCCCTGTGCTTCGTGTCAGTTCTGGGAGGCAGGTGATACTCATCGCTAACTCCCCATGTTAAGACATTTCATTTCCAGTGTCAATACTGATCATTTTGGGGCTGATTTTGTAAAATGCATATTGGCCTGACCTGGGTCTGCCTGTCTTCTGGTCCTGAACTTCCTTCCTGCTCCTGGCTGGAACAGCTCAGCAACGGCCCATGTCATTCCTGCAGTGACAGCATTCCAGCCACCAGAAGGAGGAGCTTTATTCCAAATGAGAACTGCAGGTGTTTATCCATGTTGTGGTCAGCTTCTTAGTTGCTGCACAGAAAGAACCCAAGCAAAGGCAGCTTATGGAGGAATGGGTTTATTTGGCTTACGGACTCGAGGGGAGACTCCATCCTGGCAGGGAAAATGATGGCATGAGCAGAGGGTGGACATCACCTCCGCCACAGCACTGCAAACAGCGGCAGGAAGGTGTGCCAAACTCTGGCAAGAGGAAGCTGGCTTAGAACCCCATAAACCTGCCCCAACAACACAGCTCCAGTGAGGTTCTAATTCCTGAACTGCCATCAGCTGAGGATCGATCTATCAGAACACATTCATTTGTTTGTGGGGGACACCTGGATCAAACCATGACAATCCACAAGGCCCCATGTTGGTAATTCTGACAAAGTAATTAGTGTTTATATCATAGAAGTATGGAAATGAGGTGATAAATTATATTAATTGGGCAAGAATTGATGCTGGTGGGTAAGGGGCGGTGATTTCTCAAGCTAAGTAAACATGGACAGTGGCTCAAGCTATTCCCCAGACCAAGGCATTTATGAAGTAATTATTTTCATATCATACGATGCTGAAAACAGAACCTACTATCTGAAAACCCACTCTCTGTGAGATCAAATATGGCCTCTCGGCATGCAAGGAAGGGCCACCCAGAGCTTTAAGCTCCAACCAAGCAACCAAACCAGTTTGACTACTTAATAATATTTTTTATTGTAGGGCTGGAGAGATGGCTAAGTGGTTAAGGCACTTGCCTCCAGTGCCTAGAGCCCCTAGTTCAATTCCCCAGTGCCCACATAGGCCAGACCCACAGGGTGGTGGCCCTGGTGCGCTCGCTCTCTCGCTCTCTCTCTCTTTCTGCTTGAAAAATGAATAAATAAAATATTTTTAAAAAATAATATTTTTATTGTATTTTTGAGAGGAAATCAATTGAGGTCTGTTGCAGTTACCTTTGCATCACTGGACAACCACCGGATCAGAAGCAGCTTACGGGAGGAAAGGGTTAATTTCAGCCTTACAGATTCCAGGGGAGCTTCATCTTGGTGGAGGAACCTGGCTCACGCCACCATAGCAGAGACAACAGCCAGCACCAGCCAGCACAAGCTGACTCTCTGCACACCTAGGGCTGGACTCAAGCTCCACCCCAGTGACACACCTCCTCCAGCTGCGCTCTGTCTGCTGGAGAATTGAGTAGGAAGCCTAATTGCAATCAGAACTACTTGAGGTTATGACCGCCAGCGGTCTTACTTTCCTTACCAAGATTTTCCAAGTTTCTCTGCATATGATGGGTCTCATGAGCTTTCTTATTACATGTAAATGATCAAAGTATCTGTTTACTAAAATGCTAACTGGTCTTTGCTCTATGAGTGAGGTGTTCAAAGCCAGCAGCATTCACTATAATGGCAATGATGTTATCGGCTACGTGTGCGTTCTCTCCATTGTATCCAGAGAACATGAGGAGAGCTAGGGTGAGTGGGTGTGTGTGTGTGTATGGATGGATGGATGGTGTGGGGTTGTGCATGCAGGTGTGTATGTATGGTGTGGGGGTGTGCATGTGTGTGTGTATGGACGGATGGTGTGGGGTGTGTATGCATGCACCAATAATAACTGGTTCTTAGATATGTGTGCAAGGGAAGGAAGACCAGGAAACGCTCCCCCAGATTCCCTGCCAAGCGCATTACACAAATCTCCAAGGAAACTCCTTCATTTTAATATGTGTGGACTAGCATTTATATTTATTATTTCTTCACACTGGTAGAGAGAATGGAATGGTGTACTTATGGAGACCAGAACACTTGGCTGACAGAGGCCACATCTGCAGCTTCTCTGGACACCTTTGCTCTCAGCGACCAGTGAACATGTCATGGTGATTTTGACGTCCCTGTTTAAAACACATGTCGAAAAGTGTTCTCAGGGGGTTTGGCTGTTTTTCATTTAGCAACATTTATAAAGAAATTCCTCGATGAGGCGCACGTTCCTGGTCACTAATCTCCTTTCAGTATCGTTGCATGGGAATTTCACCACGGCCGCTCTGTGGCTCTAAACTCTGCCGCGTGACCATTAGCGACCGCTTACTTCTAACAGCCCTCCGCTTCGCCTAGTGCAGTTCTCCAAGAGGGATCTATGTCCAGACGCTCAGACACAAGCACTCCCTTAGCTTGGTCGCTCTAAACGCTCAAGTTTCCCTGTGACTAAAGCCCAGAAGCCCTCGCATGACAGGCAAGTTGCTCTCTGGTCAGGGTCCTACCTTCCTCTTGACACTCATGTTCCGCTGCTCTTAGGCGAGATCATTCCTCGAGAGCATGAGCTGGCTTCTTGCTGTACAAGTCTGCGATTGTGTGTGTGTGTGTGTGTGTGTGTGTGTGTGTGTGTGTGTGTGTGT
>PVHP010053400.1:0-10785 GCA_004024765.1 Zapus hudsonius
TTATATTTTTTCTGTCTATAAGAGTCTCTGTCTGAGATTGACAAAAGAGGGAGCACCCTGCTAGCAGAAGTACAGAAAGGGCATAAAACCCTTCAAAATCCTCATTTTCCATGTACTGTATTATTAATACCATATCTTCTTGAATATTCCGTCTTAAAGTTAGTGATCATGTAACCTAAAACAGTGGGTTTTGCTGACAACTATCCATAACAATAAAGCCATAACTTCCATAAATACAGAAACTTCCTGCACAGAAAAGAATATATAATCTGCAGCCTCGGAGCTGGAGGCCAAACACCTACATACATACAGGTTTAAGAAACAAAGAGTCCCAGGACAAAAGACAACAAGCAGACAAATTCAGAGAGCAGGGTTTACAGGAACTGTTCAGAAGAAACTACCATCTACAGACTGGCTAAAGGGCAGTCTAGCCTTCTGTCCTCAGTACAGACACACAGACAAAACAAGACAGCATACAGAGACTGTTAGGACCCTGGACCCCCGACTCAAAAGAAGACTCTGACCAACTCTCCTATGCAACACGCAAAGGGTTGTATTAAAGATAACCAGGCATGCCCAGGGCTCAGTGCGTATCCATAGCCGGCCAGAGGCAAAAGAGCCCAGAGCTAAATTCAGCAGATCCTTTAAGGGAATCCAAACATGCATCACAATTCAGGGAATCTTTATAGGCTTTTCCAGTAACCTGGGCATTTGCACATTCTTTCCATATCTATAGAACCCATAGGCCAGGCCATTCTCAGTCTTTGCTGGGTTTAACCACAGATGCAAGATTACAGGGAAACAAAGGCAGGATTATAGGACCAGGGTGAGGTGGGGGAGGCACTTACCAACATACCATTCTGGATTAGATATTTCACTTTTTTATTTCCTTTTACTAATAATTAGCTCCCTCTTGCCTTGAGATTTTCTACTTTTATTTTATTTTAATTTTACTCTAACAAGACAAGACAAGACTCCAACACACAGAACAAGAACACAATCATTAAACAGTTTCTTACTTAATTTTCATTAAAACTTGGTGGAAATACTTTCCATTAAAACCTGGCCTAGCTAGCTAGCATCCTGGTGACCTGAATCATTTCGGTCTGGTAGGTGGGGGGCTGCAACCTTAGAACTACACCAAGGGCAGGGCAGTTATCCACCCTGTGGGGGATCAGGCCCATGTCACGACACCATCCAGTTTTCCTGAGGATCCTACCTTGTTCTGACGGCCATCCAGATTCCTGTCTCTCTCTGCCATTCAGGGGTCCCAGTACGGGGCTCTGCAGTCCTCTTTCCACCTGGAAAGGAGACCCTGGGATCACATATGTGGTACGCACTTCTCTGTTTCCAATCGCCTCAGTGGACTGCAGGGTCCCAGAGTGGTGGACCCTTTTTACCCAACAATCTCGCTGGGGCACTCCAAAATGTTGTAGAAATACTCCAGTAATAAACAGACAAAGCCTTTGCAGCAAGATAAGGACAGAAAGATGGACTGTGCAAACTCTTTGGAAAGGAAATCGCTGAAAGAAAGGAATCTGCTCTTCAAAGTCACATTTATTTTGTCCCTGAATTAACAAAATTGTTGTGTCCTGCTTACCTGGTACTGCCTTTGGAAGCATGAGGAATGCATGCATGGAGTGGGGCATGAAGTGCACATGGTTCCAGGAGCCACTGCTGAAATGCAGTATTTGGAACAGGGCATGAAGTTCCTGATTGGCAAGTAAAGCCTTTGGAAGGTGAACCGTGGTTTGCAATGGAGACCAGAAGACGTTTGGACATACCAGGACTGTGCAAGGGCTACCATGGAGCGCTGTTGGCTCGGGATAGAAGTTTACCCAGCTACTCAGCTAAGCTGGAGGGGCAAAATTGAAAAATCCAGAGACTGTCCATCACTGTGCTGTGGGACTTAACTGCATATGTGGAAATTTGCTGATGTTTGTTGAATTTGCATTGGCCCGGTTTTTCCTTGTTATGCCTCATAACAGGTGCAAATGTTTGCTTTGTGCCATTATATGTTAAAAGTTTGTAACTTGTTTTGATTTTACAAAATTTAAAGTTAAAAGATAATCTTAACTGTCAGATAAGACTTGGGACTTTAAAACAGCCTTAAAGTTGATAAAGACTATGGGACCTTTAAAGTTGGACTAAACATAATATAGATAGTTATAATTCTAGTGGGGTCCAGGAGTGGATTATGGTAGTTTGAATAATGTCCCCCAATAGATTCAAAAGTTTATTATAATTGTGAATTGAGGAGGTGTGTCACCTTGGCCAGATCCTAGGATTCAGCCCCAAGGTGTTTCTGGGGTGGGTCTGGAATTCTAGCTTTCCATATACAAAAAACAGTTTGAGCTCAAGCCTGGAGTTCCTCTTATTTGCTCGTTTGGAGTGTGCTGGTGGTGGGCTTCTGTCTCTGTCTCTGCTTGGATCTGTGATAGGGGGCCAGGCTTTTTTCCTTAATTTCCCCTGGGTATGTTACTTCAATAAGTACTTTCCTCCCAAAATTGTGCCTGGTTTGGAGATTCATCCCAGCGACATGTGGCTGACTACTACAATTACCCACTTAGGTTTAGTGTCACAACTACACAGATGAGCACTTCTTGACTTCACAAGACTTTTTTTGTATCAACTTAATGTGTGTAAACCATGCTAAATATGACTTCATTTCATATGATGGTTGTAGAAGCCCGGAGGTTGCAACATTTAGTTTCCCTCATTGCTCAGAGCTAGAGGAATTCAACAAAGTTTTCTTGCATTGTCAGTAAGGCACAAAAGTTGGCTGAGAAAGAATGCCAATAGCTTAGTAGTCATGATGGGAATTTTCAGCATGACTGCATGAACCTTATATTTGAGGTTTAAAGAAGAATTCAAATATCTTTGCTTGAAAATTTTCCCTACCACATTTTTGTAAGTAACATTTATTCGCTAGAGAAAATTTAAAAACAGCTATCAGAGGTAGAAATGAAACAAACATCTCAGACAAAAGAGGATAAGAGGAAGGGAAAAAAAGGTAATCAACTTAATCTTTCAGAGAGCACTTTCTGGAAATCTATTTAGCAAAGAAAATATTCCTAGAAACCAGAGGAATTTTCCAAACTTTCTGGTATGTGACAGAAGCACATAATTCTTATGAAAATTTAAGTAAAGCAGATATTTATAATTTAGAAAGTGAATCTGTCCATATTTCATTCTTTCTCCAAAAATCATTTCAGAATCCTGTGTTGATTTCTTTGTGCTTATTATACTGTCGTAGTCAGCTCCATTCTGCTGGGATGAACTTCCAAACCAGGCACAGTTTTGGGAGGAAAGTATTTATTGAAGTAACATACCAAGGGGAAGTTAAGGAAAAAAGCCTGGCCCCCTATCACTTATCCAAGCAGAGACAGAGAAGGAGAAATGGAATTTATTCAAAGCTTACAGTTCCAAGCAGAGAGAAAAATGACCACCAGCACCTGCAAAAGCAAGCACACTCAGGCAGCCAAGCACCAGGGAATTCAGGCATAGCTAAGACTGCTCTCTGCATACCTTAGGGTGGAATTCCAGATCTGCCCCCAGTAACACCTTACTGCTGGACCCTAGGATTGGTCCAGAGTGACCCATCCTCCAGCTAGGCTGCTGGAGCCCAGCTTTTAATAAATCTCCTTAATCTATTGGGGGATAGCTTCAATTAAAGGGGATATGTATAGTTATTTGAGACTTTTTTGTTGGCTTTTTTGAGATAGTCTCACTCTAGTCCAGGCTGACCTGAAATTCACTATGTAGTCACAGGGTGGCCTCATACTGATCCTCTTACCTCTGACTCCTGAGTGTTGGTATTAAAGGTGAATTTGAGACGTTTGATGTATATATCCACACTTCTTAGCCACAGAGCAGTGGAAGTTCTCTCTAGAGCATGTGTTTCCTATACATGGGATTCTGACTTGGTTCCCAGTACCAGCAATGAGTTCTCCCTCACTGTCCAATCTGAGAGTAGTTGGTCACTCACATGGGCCTTGTAACACTATTGCACAGGTGTATAGTTCCTGTCTGGCTGGGTGAATTTCTAGATTGCAGGATTCACACTTTTGGTGACCATTATCCCTCAGCATCTCTTATAGCACTTTCCAGTGCTATGAGGGGTAGCAAAAAGAAGCTGGTTTCCCTCTCAGTTCTCTCAATGTCAAGTTGTTGCAGGCTATGGTGGCTTCAGCAGTAGGGTCTAGCCTTTTAGCTTAGGCAGGTAGCCAAATATTTTGGCAATGGCCTGCATTCTTTTGGAAACATCATGAGTTCTTGCTCTGGGATTTACCAGCCAAAGCTCATGGTTTTAAGTTTAAGCTTTTTCTACCTTCTACAGGGCACTTCTGTCCAGGCCATTGCCACCCTCCCCACACTTATTGAGGGTTATATCTTGTAGAGGAACATTCCAGGAGGAATGTTTCTTTGGTACTGATTTATGTTGTCATTAATCTTGTGTGATCCTCTCTACCCCTCTATTCTTCCTATCCCCACAGAGGCCTTTCTTTTTTAAAATATTTTATTTATTCATTTTCAAGCAGAGAGAGAGAGAGAGAGAGAGAGAGAGAGAGAGAGAGAGAGAGAGAGAGAGAGAGAGAGAGAGCACCAGGACCACCACCTTGTGGGTCTGGCTTATGTGGGCATTGGGGAATTGAACCTGGGGCCATAGGCACTAGAGGTAAGTGCCTTAACCACTGAGCCATTTCACCAGCCCAGAGGCCTTTCTAATCCCTGTATTCTTTCTTTTCTCTCCCTAAACTTGCTTATTGAGTAGCCCTTCCTTTCCTCTCTTCCCATATCCTGTCGGGCCCTAGCCTAACTGATCAATCTTAAGCTAATTTTCAGAACATGGAGTAGGCGATAAGCTTTGTTCCTGTTTGCTGAGTTTCATTTTACTAGCAGTAACTCTGTTTCCTGAAAATGATGTAACAAACTATCCTGCTGATTGGCTGTAAAACAATGTGTCCTAAGGAAGCGTACTCTGCTCTGCTGTATTCTGCTGATTGGCTCCTGCCAAAAAGTTTAAATCTTATTTCTTGAGAGGAATAGGCTGAACAATGCAGCCTCTGGTTATAAAAAGGGCTTTGGAGGCTCAATAAAGTGAGATCTGCCTGACACTTCTCTCCGTCACATGTGTTCTGTCCAACTGTCACCTCACCTTTCCCTGATCGAGTTCCTTCTCCTGCTGGCCGGTGAGACTTGGGCTACCCGTGGCCCCCGACCCCCACAACTACTCTTTTTTTCTAGGTTAAATCTAGTTTCAGGTCAATACTTCTGAGGTTTACTACTGCTTATAATCAACTGAAGAACTGCATATGAGAGAAAACATGTGCATTTGTCTTTCTGAGTTTGCGTGACCTCACTTATTATGATTTTTCCAAGTCCTTCCATTTTCCTGCAAATTTCATTATTTCATTTTTTCCTTACTGCTGTGTAGGACTCCATTGTTTATATGTGCCACATCTGAATTATGATCCATTATTTAAATATTTTTTTCAAGGAAAATATGAAATTATCTATGGAAAATTTCCGACAGGAGCTAAGACTTCTAAGAATGTTATTATTATTTAAGCCAACATGGCTTCTTTCTTTCATTGTATAAATGACTTTTAAAAATATTTTATTTATATATAAGAGAGAGAGAGAGAGAGAGAGAGAGAGAGAATGGGAACACCAGGGCCTCCAGCCACTGCAAACAAACTCCAGACACATGTGCCACCTTGTACATCTGGCTTTACATGGGTACTGGGCAATTGAACTCAGGCACTTCTTCTTTGTAGGCAAAGGTCCTAACCACTGAGAAATCTCACCAGCCCGAGATGACTTTTATATAAAGTAAATTGTATAAATAGTGTAATGTTCAAACAACCCTCTGGAGAATCCATATGTATAGGAGCAGTGAAATCTTGATTACTTTTGGGTGAGGGTGGGAAGATGTGGGATCTTTGAGGCAGCAGCTTGAAGTTTATAATGGGGAAATTTGTAGGGTGATATGTTGCTTCACATTGGTGCCTGTAGAAGATTATATTTCAAAGATAGCTACAATGCCTCCCATTTTATCTATTCTTTTTAAAAATATTTTATTTTATTTACTTGTAAGCAGAGCACAAAAGAGAGAGAAGGAATGAGTGTTCCAGGGCCTCCTGCCACTGCAAATGGACTTCAGATGCACACACTACTTTGTGCATCTAGCTTTTTGTTGCAAGCAAGTGCCTTTAACTGCTGAGTCATTTCCCCAGTCCTCACATATTCTTTTAATTTTATTTTACCTCCATTTCATTAAGAAAAGAAGTTTATTTTTCCATTTCTAGAGCATGAGTTGGTCTTTTCTTTCCAATACAATGCAGCAGAAATAATGTGTTTTTCCAAGACTCTGCCTTATAAGAGTTTTCAGCTTTTACTCTTGCCTGCTGGAACCTAACTAAGAAGTTGTGCAGAGAGGCCCATGTGGAGAAATGAGTTTCCCTGTTGTCAGCCTTAGCTGAGGAGGATCCTCATCAGTAGACTGCATCAACCTCTGGTCATGTTAGTGAGGCTTTTTTTTTTGATATTTTGACCATCCCAGAACCTCAGCTAATACCAACTAGAGCAAAATAATCTACCAATAAATCATAAAGATGTGAAAAATAATAATTACAAATTGCTGATATTTTCAGCTTCCATGTTTGGACTTTTTATATATGCAGTAGCAGAAAACCAAAGAATTCATATTCTGGCATTGGTAGGTAATGTGAAAGACTGTTTATGAAGGCTTTGAAGAGCTGATGAAACCTGAATCTTCGGCCCACCTCATGAAAGAACCATACCTATGCAGGAACACCAGCTGCAGATTCAATTTCCAACTTCTAAAAAAGGCTGGGTGTTGCCTGGAGATGGTACTACATAGTTATATGAGTTTAGAACCTAATGTGTGCATATGATGTCTTTGACTTTCCTTTGAAAGATACAAAGATTGCCTTGCTGATTTTGAAATAGAAATCAGGAATGAAATGGCCTCTTTTCCTATGATTATTGCATAGCCTGGGCTGACTACTTTCATTTCAGAGGTAGAAATTTATCAACATCCAAGGATTGTTCCATAATCACCAGTATATCATCATCTACCCAATCTAATGAAAAGAATTATACCTCTGCTATTTCCACAATTCAATTTATTATATAATTGCAGGGCTGGAGGAGGGAATAAAAGAAGTCTTACAACAAGAAAAATGTACCGTACCATTTTAATAGGGAGTAAGACTTTTGAATATCAGTTGTTTGGACACCTTGTTTTCATGATTATATCTCTGGAATGGAATGTGCACTTGTTCCAGACAGTCATAATAATATCCATTAACATTTAGCAGATCTATTTTCCTGCTAGCAAGAGCCCATCAGGGTCAGCACAACCAGAACTGACAGGCACCTCAGTTCAAGTATTATTTTATATGTTCACCTAAAAGGCAAGCCCTTCAATAAGGGCTCATACTCAGATTAAAAAGATAGTTCTAATAGAAGGGCAGCAATTAAATAATTGAAAGAAATGCAAGCATATTCTTATAAACAAAAGCAGTTATACAAACAATGCATGTATGCTGGTGCATGCATATTTATATAGAGAGAACATTACTGTCTTTGTGTATGCCCTCCTTCAGAACAGTCTCTACCTTAGAGCCTTGTTGGCAGAATTAAATACATTGACCACGTGAAGACATCATCACAAGGAGCATTCCATTACCTTGTTCCCTAATGACCTGGAGCCATGTTATTTAGAATGTCTTCTGAATTTTGGCAATTTGTCAAACAACATGGGTAGTTCAGGCTGACCTGGAACTCACTCTGTATTCTAAGCTGGCCTGAAACTCATGCCTATCTTTCTACATCAATTCCCAAATTCTGGGATTAAAGGTAAAAGCCACTATGCCTGTGGCTTATTTCATTTCTGACAATTTAGAATGCATACAGAAATGGGAGGAGTTCATTTATGTCTCCAATATTTTTTAAGATTTTGATTTTAAATTCCATGTGTTTAGTGTGTACATGTTTGTGTGTGTGTGTGTGTGTGTGTGTGTGTGTGTGTGTGTGTATACATATACCATGGCACACATGTGGAGGCCAGAGTACAGCTGTTGAGTCAGTCCTTGGCTTCTACATTGATTTGAGACAGGGTTTCTCTTTGTTTTTCCTTTTAAATGGCTCTGGGAGATTCTCTTGTCTCAACCTCCCTTCTGGTTGCAAGCACACTGGGATTACAGAAGTCTGCCCTGGTTTCCAGCTTTAAATGGGTTCTGGGGTTCAGAACTCTAGTACTCAGAGTTGTGAAACAAGTACTTTAGCCACTGAGAAATTTCCCCAGATTTATCTCCAAAAATTCTGAATATGCTGGACTACTTCATCTTGGATTAGAGATTATTTAGAAATTGGGCCTGGACAGAATTCCTGACTCTGGCTCTTGCATTTCTCTTATAGATTCAGCATCATGCATTAAGTGTCTTTTAACATTTTAAACTTCAAGGAATACTAAAATCTCCCATGTAATGCATGTGAATTACACTATTCTAGAATGTCCACATACATTAGGTAAATTACAATTAATTCTGCCAAACAACTACACTGGATTACATTCATAATGTAAATATATATTTAATTTTGTTTTATTCTCCATGATATGGTTATGCTATTGGGTTAGAATAATGTTTACTTAGGAATAGAAGAGATGGAGGAGGTAAAATGAACATGTGCTGGATTTTCAAATAGAAAATTCACAATACTTCATTGCCTTCTACTTGAAAGCTAGATCACAATCTCCTTGTACATAACAGGAAATTAAGTTTTAGAGACGCTAAGTAAACTTGTCAAGTATACACACTTTAAATAAATGGCAGAACAGGAATTGTAACCCATGTTTTCCTGTTTCTAAACTCTATGCTCTGTGTCACCACACTATATTTAGATGGTAAGCTTTCAGAATTTAAGGACTGTAATAAAAATTGTCTGGTCATAAATTTCCATATTCATCATGATGGAGTTGAATAACAGTCTAGAGTGTAGAAGAGAAATTACTGGTCGATGATTTAGTCTGTATGCTCTTTGTACTTACTTGGTGCATACTAAACATTTGCAACATTTATGAGAAAGGAAGAAATGTATATTTGTTATCAAATAAGGCTGATGTATATCTTTCATTTTCCACTCATGATATTAGTTAAACAGGGTATCTTTTTTAATCTTATAAAATTTATCTACAAGAGACTGTTCAATCAGAGCTTTTATACAGGGCTAGTGTTAGGGTCAGTATTATCTAGTCCATAGTATACTGAACAAATATTACTCTCATTTCACTGACTTCTGTTGCCCATTAAAGATATGATTTTTATTTATTATTTCATTTCATACATATATATCATTATTTTCTCACATTTGTTCTTCATCCCTCCCCCATCTTCTTCCTTCCCACAAATAGTCCCCTTTCTACTTTTATATCATATATGTCTTCATATATATATTTGTATAGTTAAATCTTGATTCTGAATAAGAGAAAATTTGTGGTATTTTCTTTCTCCCTCTTACCCTCTCTTGTCTCTCTTCCTTTCTCCCTTTAGATAACTATTTGCTCCTCAGAGCCCCCTTTAGTTTGGTGCCTATATATAGATATCAAAGTAAGTATAGATTTAAGTATATATATATGCATAAATATATTTAAATATATATTTAAATAAAGATTTTGGGTGGTTTTTCAAGATAGGGTCTCAATCTAACCCAGGCTGACCTGGAACTCACTGTTGTCTCAGGGTATTCTCGAACTCATGGCGATCCTCCTATCTCTGACTCCCAAGTGCTGGGATTAAGGGTGTGTGCCACCATGCCTGGTTTAAGATATTCATTTAATACAAGTAACAACAGTATTATAAAGAATATTTAAAAACTTAACAGCAGCAAGTGAAATGCAAATACATTGTAGTAATCTGTGAGCTTCAATGTGGTGAATATAATAAAAGAGAAAATAATCATATACCCTTTCCTTTATATTGTCACGTATTCCTGTGTCCAATAATACCTTCCAATTGATCATCAGAGAAATAACTTTCTGTTGAGGATGAGGCATAAATGGCAATAATGCCTCTGTTACCAGATACCAGACCCATCACAAATTCCTGAATCGTGGGTGTAAGTCTTCCCCTGAGCTGGCCACATTTCTTCAAGATAAAATACTTTATGTTAAATTGAACAAGAAAGTTAAACTTTTGTTGGTCAAAATGCCCAATGTTTACTATTGCGTAAGTCTACTTTTCATATAACAGTAATTAGGAGTGTGGAGGGATATGATAAGATCTAGGTTTGAGAATAAATTGCATATCAAACCTGTTGAGTCTTTTACCTGATGCTTATCAACTTTTAAATGGATAAAAGAATGGTATAAGCACCACTATGGGTAATTGAAGACTAAATGTGATCACTTAATTTTTAGATACATAGCAGACACTCAATAAGTGTTTGGTACAGTTATTATTGTTACTGTTATTCATGACTTTCTGAAAGGAAATAATGTGGGGAAATCATATTTTCAGCTAAGAAATGTTTTATGAAACAGTAATAATAAAACAAGATTAGATTGGCAGAAAATCTGATTTATGGTTTACTGAAACAGAATGAAAGCTCAATCCAAAGAAGTTTTTAGAAAGTGATAAACTTGATATTCCTTATCACTAAGTAACATGGATTTTTCAGAAAATGGTGTAGATTCAGTTGGTACATTTCTTCATTTCAAAATATTAACCACATAAGCCAGACCCTGGTGCTCTCTCT
>PVHP010053401.1:0-10793 GCA_004024765.1 Zapus hudsonius
GTTCCTACTAGAGTCACTGTTGCTACATTCTCAGAAAGAATAAAGGATTATCTACAGACGGGCAAACTCCAACTCAGATCAAATAATCCTAGAAACAAAGGCAAGATATCTGTACCAATAATGTCCCATAGTGGAAGCCCAATGAAAACTTCATGTAAGAAAATTCAAACAAAGAATTTCAAAATGCAACTACATTAAGAATATGCAATAAACTTAATGAGACTATGAACAAACAGCTGAATGAATTAGAAGAGAATCAATAATAGAACTCAATAGACAGTGAAAGGAACTCAAAGAAGCCATAATTATATGAGTCAGGTATTGTGGCATGTGACTTCAATCCAGCAGTTTGAAAATATAGGTAGAGGAATGGCTGTAAATTTGAGGTCAGCCTGAGACCACATAGTGAAATTCCAGGTCAGCCTGGGCTAGAGAGAGACCTTACCACAAAAAAAAAAAAAAAAAGACATGATCATATGAGCTCTAAGAGAACACAGTCAATCAACTAAAAGCAACTAGAAAGTCAAATCACAAAAGTGTAATTCAATAAAGAGATAAATACTCTGAAGAAAAACCTAATGGAAATAAGAAAAAAAATCAAGTAACTCAGTTTAAAAGCTCCTAAGAAAGTCTCATCAACAAAAATAGGTCATGTGGAAGGTAGAATATCAGAGCATAAGGACAGGACAGAGGAAATATATCTGGAGGCCAAAATCTATGGCAATTAAAAAAAAGTACTAACAGAACAGGATGAAATTTTAAAAAAAAAAAAAAACAAACATTTGTATCATGGGCATACGAAAAGCATGGAAAGAACTTAACCCATTGACATAGGTAATATTGCCAATAAAACTATAGAAGATAATTTTCTGAAACCTATGAAAGAGAAGCCCATCCAGGTACAGGAGTCACATTGACCCAGAAATAGATAGGACTAGAGAAAAAATTTCACATGTCGTATTTTCAATCTTAGGTGAAAGAAAAGCTATTTGCAATAAAAGCCAGCTTTGAATATATGAGCACTATGCCAGCCCAACAGAGAATACTTAAATATTTTTCCCTAAAAAGTTAAGGGATGGAGAGATTGCTCAGTGGTTAAGGACCTTGTCTGCGAACCTAACAACCTGAGTTTGATTCCCTAGTGCCAATGTAAACTCAATGCACAAAGGGGCATATGCATCTGGAGTTTGTTTGCTGGGAGTAATGATCCTGGCATACCCATTCTCTCTCCTTCTCTCTCTCTCTCTTTCTCTTTCTCTTTTATTTCACTTTGTCTTTCACTCTATCTTTTTAAATATATAATATTTTTTAAAAGAATAAAAATGTTATGTATTTATAACACCCAACATGACTCAGGTAACTGAGTGGAAGTGGGGGTGGAAATAATGCAATAACCATGGTAGGCGAGAATATCCAGAGACATCATTCCCCTCAGCAACAATGCACAACTGGGGAAGAAAAAAATAAAAACTGGCTATATCTGGTGCAGTTCATACCCCCTAACCTATGGACAGAACCAGTGTGCACATGGAGGAATGATTGTGGATAGCGGACAGAGAGGAGGGAAACAGGGGCACCTTCACAAGATTTGCTCATACAATGTATATACTCATTCATAATAATGGTATTAATTTTTAAAAAGAATAAACATAATAGAATATAGAAGGGAAAATCAATCAAAACAATAACAGACATGAATATATACGAAGATCAAGAAAATATCAAACTCGACAAAGTCCTCAATATAACAGGGATGAACTCACACCTTCCAATTATAACTCTGTATATCAAAGGACTCAAATTCCTAATCAATAGATACAGGTCAATGTGCTGGGTTAGAAAACAGGATCCATACATCTTCAGTCTTCAGGAAACTTACCTTACCATTAAAGACAGACAACAACTTATGGTGAAAATATGTAAAAGATATTCTAAGAAAATGGAAATAGAAAACAATCAGATGTGGCTATACTAATAACTGATAATGTTAACTTTAAAGAAAAGTAATCAAAAAGAGATAAATATTGCTACTTTAAGCTCACAACTCAAGAAAAGGATATTGTATTCATGAATATATCACCAACTCAAGTACATCATATTTTATAAAACAAAATTTACTAGATATTAAATCAGAAATAAATCCCAACACAGTAATAGTGGGTGACTTTAATACCCCAGTATTGTGAAGAGACAGATCATCTAAACAGAAAATGAATAGAGAAATAATGGAGTTAAACAACACCTTAGATCAAATTGAATTAACAGACATTAAAGAACATTCTGTCCAGACACTACAGAATACACATCCTTTTCAGCAGCTTATGGAACCTTTTTCTAAAATAGACCATGTATTAGGACATAAATAATTCTCAACAAATTTAGGAAAAATGACATACCACCATGTATGTCTCACCACAATGAAATAAAGATAGAAAAAAAACAAAAACTAGAAAAAATTCCTTAATATTGAATGGGTTGTAAAAATATATATCAAAAAGGAATTTTTTTAAAAAAATCTTGAATGATTGTGAAAATACTGCATACCAAAACTTATGGGACTGGGTCCCAGTCACAAGTCCCTACCCTCACTGAGCTGTTGACCAAACTGACCCATGAGGTTCCAAAAACAAGACAGAATTCTGTCAAGGCTCTTGAACGCCCTCCCCAGGCCTGAGACGAAATCCTGTTGCTGAAGAAACCACAGAATGCCATCGATCTTCATCCAGAGTCCCAGCGAGGTCTGGAATGGTAACCAACCACCAGATGGCAGTTAGTGAAGGGCTGGAGGGCAATGCACAAGCTGCCAGGGGAAGCTGATTGGCGATAACTGGAGTAAACAGACCATTGGCATGAAACACAGTCTGCAGCCATGAATAGGCTGGATACAGTTCCTACTGGGAGAGAACAGCAAACCAAGAAAGGAGCAATTGTGCAATGAAGGAGCCTGGTCTTGGGGGAGACAATAAACAGCCATTAAATTCGGCCAAATATTCCACTCAGTGAGGGGTAACACTTGATTGGAAATGGGGACTTAGGGCAAGATGCACCGGATCCCATACTCTTGGGCTCCCAAGAAAAGATGTACTATGCGAATGTCTGACAGGAAGGCTACTAAAAATAGAAACTAGGTAATCCAGAATGGTGTATATTTGTTAACCTACACTGTTCTAACTCTCTGATGGAGATTGTATTTGTATTTTTCAGGATATAGCGAGTGAGCTGTGGCCCATATAACCCTACCACCCGACAGAAGGCCAAAAGATGAGATCATGGCAAGAGATGAGCCACCACAGTCATATGAAACCCTGCAGAGAAGGACGGGATGAACAAGAGACCCATAGCCACAGCCATTCAACCAACTCTGGATAATCCAAATGTGTTTGTGTTTTTCAGGATGCAACGAGAGAGTTGTGGCCCATCTAACCCTACCAACCAACCGTAGGCCGATGGCTGAGATCCTGGCAAGAGAGGAGCCACCACAGTCATATCGTGGAGGATCCATAGGGAACCCAGCAGACAATGACAGATGAACAAGGGACCTATAACCACAGTCATTCAATCAACACAGGATAAGCCAGTGAGACAGAAACCAAGGATTTTCGACACAAGGACCCCTAAACTCGCAACATTAAAGCAGCCATATTACTCACCCACCACGACTCAGGGAACTGAGCAGAAGAGGGGGCGGAAAGATTGTGAGAGCCGTGGTGGGGGAGATTATCAGAGGCATGGCACCCATCAGTAACAACACACTTGGGCCAGGAGAACCGGGCTGAGTACTAGGATATCCATGTCATTATATATGTCATTAGCATTTCAAACAAAGCTCAATAAATTAAGAGAAAAGGGGCAGAAAATATCCTTCATCAGTTGGTGGGTAGAATGTTGTCCACACTGAATTTGCATTCATATATGTGGAATCCCTATTCCACAAGTACCTTTTATACTTAAAAAATTACATTCTCAAGTTTAGACATTCCCACAAAAGGAGTAACAAGAAAATGAAATAATAAAAGCAAAAGTAGCTGGTAAATGTCACAAATATTATGTGCCCTGTTTCCATGCATCAAAGCATTTGTCAAAAAATCACAATGGTTGTCAGGGAAGAGGTCTGCATTTTACTTTTCCATGTTTTCTTAAAGGAGAAATAGCCAAGATGTGTTAGACAGAACAATGGACACCAATGAGGTCAAAGTTCAAATACGTGGTATTTATGTGTGACTTAGCTTACATGTAGAGTGACACTTAATTTTCAATGTGACTATAGATCTTGAGATACAGAGATCATTCTGGATTGTTTAGGAGTTCTCTAGGGATCCTTATAAGTGAAGAAGGAAGCTTGAGAGTTTGGAAAGTAGGTACAGGTATAGAGCAGGGATCAGAGTAATACATTGCTGGGGTTTTTTTTTGTTTTTGTTTTTGTTTTTGTTTTTTTTTTTTTGCTTTTTCGAGGTAGGGTCTCGCTCTAGCCCAGGCTGACCTGGAATTCACTATGTAGTCTCAGGGTGGCCTCGAACTCATGGTGATCCTCCTACCTCTGCCTCCCGAGTGCTGGGATTAAAGGCGTGCACCACCACGCCCGGCTGTACATTGCTGGTTTTGATGCTGGAAGAGACACTAAGAAACAAATTCTTCCTTAATGCCCACAGGAATGAATACTTCTCTATGTACTTTGATTTTTGCTCAGTGTGACTACACTTATGACCTCTTTTGCATTAATATAATAAAATTATGGTGCTTAAACTAATAAATATTTTATAGTTTGTTGCAACAGCAAAAGTGCACCAATATAAATGCCAGGGGAGTATATAGTTCGATTTTAGCCTACAGGGCTGTGTTTTTAAGACACTATTTTGTTTTGTCAAATAAGAAAGTCAATCTAAAGTGATCATTAGCAATCACTTAAAATCTTCTTTTACTGACATGAATTTATTTCTCACTTGCACCCATAAGGTAACTAAAGCAGGACAAAGCCTGGCATCTCTGCTTTCCTTTTGTGTTTGTGCATTGGCTAAAGGCACAGGGATAAGTTATTGTCCTTAATGTTTCCACTTCATTCATTGTAAATTCTTGGAAGAGCAAATACTTCCAGGACAGATCCACCCACTATGATGAGGACCATTACCCATGCTAGTGAGGCTGCACCCACAGAGATTAACTCATTAAGAAGTTAACAACAAAAAGTTACAAATGTAGGGCTGGAGAAATGGATCATCATTTCAAGGCACTTGCTTGAAAAGCCTGACAGCCTGGATTTGATTCCAGAGTTACCACAGAAATCCAGATGCTCAAAGTGGAGCATGTGTCTGGAGTTTGTTTTCAGATGAAGGAGGCCCTGATGCACTCATACTCTCTCTCTCTCTCTCTCTCTCTCTCTCTCTCTCTCTCTCTCTCTCTCTCTCTCTTTCTCTCTCTCTCTCAAACAAATTAATAAAAATATGTTTTAAAAAGTATAATATGTTGGTTTATTTTGCAGGGCTTGAGTTGAGACAATGATATGGGTGGGGAATACCACACCTCAACCCTTGTTGCTTAGAAGCATAACTCTTGACTTCTGATAAACACCCTGGAGATGGACTTGAGTTTCCCTGGGTCATTGGAGTCTTCCTCTTCCCAATGTGGCCACACTAAAGAAATCTCTTTTCTCTGCTTTTAGTCATCAATCATTTCTTTAACTGCCATGGACTGACTGGTGGCCAAGTATAGCTTGTTGGGACTGCTCTGGAAGCCTGAGGTATAATGCTAAAACTCTGTTCCCAAAACTCCCCATGAAAAATTGTTTAATTATATAGAATAATTTCCTTTATTCTCACTTTTCATCATCCCTGACTCTTGCTCCTTTGGATGGAAAAAAAAAAATTTTTCACCTTTCTTGTATTTTGTGCTTCAAGAAATCTGCAGTTCCTTTGCTAGCAGTCTGGTCAGAAGTTCTGATGGATAATGAGGACCACTAAATGTGACAAGTCATGTCTGTTGCTCTACTTCACTAGATAGATATGTAGTTGACTTCTCTTGTTCACTCCAGTTTTCTCTGAATTCTATTTTCTAGGTCTCAAAATACACAGGCAGAAGTTTTATAGGAATTCAGTATGTACTCAAGGTCTCTACGAGTGGTTTTCTGGGCAATTATATATAAAAATGTTCTCATTCAGGATGATTCTTTAACAGACTGTCATCAGCACTAAGATTTTAATAATTCACAACTTTTATAACTATAGTTGATGGAATTTATAAAAATCTGTGTCTTCTCTGGATAGACCACTAGCACATTCAACTTTGAAACAAGGATCACTTGGACCACATATAACAATAGCTTATATCTCAAAGTAATTAATATTTTCTTCAAATATTAATAAGTTTTAACAAGAATATCAAGTTTGAGAAATATGCTGATTAGAGAATTAAGATTTTTAAACTTTTATATATCCAACATTGTAGCAATAAGATTAATGATTATCCATATATTTTAAAATAAAATATAAAATGTTTTATTTTTTAAATCTAAGGGCACATTTTAATACTATATATAAATATTCACCCCCTTGTGATAGGAGACCATTTAATTTCATGGCAAAATGGCCCAACAATTACTCTGAGATATATAACTCCCCAAAATATTAGCAATCAGACATACAAATACAGCTACTTAAATGATCATAGCAGTACTATATATGCTAGGCAAAATAATGACTTAAATGTCCATAAACAAATGAATATATAAAAATGCTATATTAACACAGTGTAATGTTGAACAGCTCTACAATAAATATGAACTGATACTTGTTACATGGATCAACTTCAAACATAAGCAAAGAAAAATCTAAGATATGAAAATCATATATGATATGATGACATTTATGCAAAATATCCAGAATAAGTAAATATATAAAGACAGAAAGATTAGTCATTGCTAGCACAAGTGAGAGTGAATTGACGAATGACAATGGAATGTAAGGTTTTCTTGAGGGGCAATGAAAATATACTGTGACTTAATAGAGATGGTGATTAGAAAACATAAATGTTATAAATCACTGAACTGATTGGTGCTTATTCCTACATGAATTACAATTTAATTGAAAAATAATCTAGTACTGAATATTAAAGATGTTCTATTTGATATATTATTTATGCATACAGTGAGAAATGGTAAGCACAATTCTGTATTTAATATCACCATCACTACACGGTTACCATTTACCTCCCTCTCTCTCAAGATTTTCTTGAAGAAACCTAACTTCTTACTACATCCCAAGTACTACTCATTGCAGCTACCTTGCTGTGCATTTCATCTCTAGAACTTCCTCAGCATTGCTACCCTATGATCATAAGCTCTCAATTCCTTCCTCCACACCTGGCAACCACAGCCTATACATGGGTTCTAAAAGACTGACTATTTTAGATTCCAAATACAATGAAAATTGTTCAGTGGCGGTCTTTATGTGTATGGTTTATTTCATTAAGCACAATGATCTCCAATTTTCCTCATCTTGTTAGGATTGGAGGATTTCATATCTTTTAAAAAGTGGAATAATAGTCTTTTGTCTATATGCCACATTTTCTTTGTTTTACCCCAAAATGAAAAAGGTGACATTAAAATGGATCCCTTAGAAATGAGAACATTTCCATAAAGACTATTGCAAATGATTATATGTCAACAGATTGAATAAACTAGAGGACATAGATAAATCTCTAGCCACATACAGCTTAACAAGACAGAATCAACAAAAAATAGACATAATAAACAAACCGGTAGGAAGGAGATTGAATCAGTAATCAAAAATCTGCAAAAGAACCCACCCATAAATAAATGTTTCATTCTAGGCAGAATTGATATCAATATTTTTTTATTCTTCACAAAATATAACATTTTTATAAGACTAGTATGACCCTGATATTAAAAACAAGCATATACACAACAAAGTAAAATTAAAAGTCAAACTCCCTAATGAACAGCAATTTAAAAAAAAATCCTCAGAAATGGCCTAAAGAGATGACTCATGCAGTCTAATGCTTGCTTTTTTTGAAGCCCTCCAAGGAGGATCCCCAGTGGATTGCTGACAGGGAGGAGGGAAATGAGGGAACCATCACAAGATTTGCTCATACAATGTATCTAACTATGGATAATTAAGGTATTTTTTAAAATAAGAAAAGAAAAAGGAAGTGAGTTTGTTTCCCAGGCAGGTTGGCATGAAACTTGTAATCCAAGTAGTGGGGAGGCAGTGACAGGTCATGCCTTGAGGCATGCTGGTCATTCACTCAATCCTAATTAGCCTAGACCCAGGCCAAAGAGAGGCCCTCAAAAATTAAAAAGGTGGATTGGTGACTGAGAGGAATGACATGCCAGATTGTTCTCTGCTCTTTACCAACTTACATACACGTAAACTTAACACCTACACATACATGAACACACACATTAATACAAAAAATCCTCAATCCAAATACTAGCAAACAACTTAATAAAATATTAGCAAGATTATCCACCATGACCATGACATGCAAGAATGACCCAGCATATGTGAATCAATTAATATGCCATATTATAAAAGGAAAAATAAAAATCACAGTCATCTTATTAAATACTCATGAGACACTTAAAAAAATCCAATACCGAAGCATGCTTTTAAAAAGCTTCCCAAAAAAGTAATTATAGAATGAAATTATGTCAACATAATAAAATAATATATGGAAAACTCACACCTAACATAATAATCAATGGGGAACATTTTCCCCTCTAAAATCGAACACAATGTTAAAAAACATACTTGAAACAATTCTATACAATATTTTACTACAAATCACAACTGGAATAATAAACTAAGAAAAATTAATAAAATGGTGTAATAATTAAAAATAAATAACAATATTTGTGTTTGCATATGGCAGAACCATATATGAGGAAAACAGAAGAAAAAGAAAACCTGTTAGTACTATTAAAATCAATTTAGCAAATATGTAAGATACAAAATCAGAGCACAAAGGCCAACATAATTTTTACATATTAGCAATGAACTATCTGAAAATTAATTCCAGAATATATATATATATATATATTAATTTAATTATATTTAATTATATTACATTTAATATATTAAATATTAAAAATATTTAACCAAAAATATAATAGTAAAATATCACTAAAGTGAGCATTATCAATATTGATGAAGGATGTCAAAGAAAGCAGAAAATTCACAGAATGACATCCCATATTCACAGATAACAAGAACTTTTATTTTTAAAATATCCATACTAAGAGAGATACTAGCAACTGGAACAGATGCAGGAAATAGAGTGAGATTTGATGGGTGGATGGGTATGATCAATAAACAGAAAAATATACAAGATCATCCAATTAAATTGTACTTGTCAATAAATGAATTTAATTAAATTTGGATGTGTGCTCTACCCCAGAATATCCCTATATGTCAAACTACAACTTCAATGCAGTCTGTCAAGTTCCTTTCAGCATTTTCCCAGAAATAGCAAAGGTAACCCTAAAATACATTTTAAACTACAAAAAGCCAGAACAGGCAAATAAATTTCGAACAATGTGAACAAAACCAGAAGCATCATACTTCCTGATTTCAAAATGTATTATAAAGCTATTTTACTACGTAGTGTGTGACACTGAATTATGTTTAAACTTACTTGCAGGAAGAATTGAAATTAGTTTCAGTATTGGATAAATCACAAGAACCCTTTTTTCTGGCACACAGAAACTCAGAGAAATGACAGAAAATATGCCCCTAAAACATAAAGATCCTTAAAATCAGGCATGGTATCTTACACATACAGCACTTGAGAGGTTAAAGCAGAAGGATTGCCAACCTGGATTTCATAATGACTTCTTGGTTAGCAGAGGCTAAATAATGAGATGTTGTCTAAGTATATATGCCAAAAAACAGTCCAAAAGCATAAATATCTTGAAGGCAAGTATTAAATATGACATCTATAATAAGTTTTAATGATAGGAAAGTAATAAAATGTACTAGAGAAAAGTGATTTAATAAGGAATTTTCATAACATTTCTCATCAAATAGTAGAAAATTAGTAGGCTTATAACTAATATTATTGATATGTGATCCTCTCTATAATTTCATATAATATTTTATAATTTCATATAATATTTTATAATTACTTTTATCATGTAGATTATTCCTTTCTAAGGAATAAATATGTTAGCTATGAGAGTTCTGAGAAAAAATAATATCTGCACATCAAAAGAGTGGAAAACCATGAAAGTATGACTCATTTATGCATGGAAATGTCATAATGAGAACTATTAATGAATACAATTCATATTCATTTATATTATAGTAAATATAGTAAAAAAATACCAAGCTGTATAACTGATGCAGGGATATAAGAGTGTTATTGAGTATAATGTTAAAAGAATAAGATTTAGAGCCAGGCTTGGTGGCGCACAACTTTAATCCCAGCTCTCCTGAGGCAGAGGTAGGAGGATTGCCATGAATTTGAGGCCAGCCTGAGACTACATAAGTGAATTCCAGGTCAGCCTGGGCTACTGCAAAATACTACCTCCAAAAACAAAGAAACAAACAAAAAAGATCATAGTTAAGATTTGCATCTTTAGACTGAGAGAATGATAGTGAAATCTTCTAAAAGAACACATGAAAAGTTTAAATCCTAAGTGTTCTGTTGCACATGCAGAAGATAAATGGATTTTGTATGTCATAGCCCAACAATGTGAAATTTTTAAACCTTCTCTCTCCCTGGATATATTATCTGTGATCAAGCTGACATCCCCAATTTTTCATACTTTAAAGAAATGTAAG
>PVHP010053402.1:0-10781 GCA_004024765.1 Zapus hudsonius
CTCACAGTGACCCCTCCTTCAGCCAGGCAGTTGGAGAAAAGCTTTAAATAAATCTCATGAATTTATTGGGGGACATCCATTCAAACTACCACACAGACTCTTTCCATACCTTGTAAAGACTGTAATTCATAAGTTTCTCTCTGCAACTCTTTTTGCTTATTATCCTCACTTCTACAGAGAGTTTAGTTTTATCTCTTTCCAAAAAACTTGCCTATATATCCTTCGTGAGATGCCCCCTTCTGTTTTACTTCACTGTTCTCATTTGAGAGTCACTGACCTGGGGAGTTTTTTAGTTTGAGTGTTTTATTTGTTAGCCCCCAACCTAAGGCCACCCAGCATTTAGAAAATCTCCCTTGCTCTCAAAACCCCAGGGAAAGTTATACAGGGAAAGTCATATTGTTAAAAATTATGTTTGTATGAAGATATATTAAATTTATAACATTATATGATGATATGAGCTTGGTGTACTGTGGAATTACAAAGAAAGATTTCTAACAATATATCGGAATCTGTCAGAAAATAGAAAAGGATCCAACTCTGTGGACATATTGATTTGGAGTTTATTGACCCCAGATCTGTGAGACGATAAATTTATATTGCTTAAGCCATCCAGTTTGGAGGACTTCTTTATGGCAGACCTCACAAGGTAATACCCCTCCTAAACAACACAAATATATCTCCCATGATCCATACTCTAATTCCAGGAAACATTGATGTAATTCCTTTTTTGTTCAGCCTTCCTTATGTCCTAAACTTTCCTTTACATTATTTTGGGGAGTTAATCACACTTCCTGAGCATATATCTTATGGATGCCAGTATGCATGCATACTTTTAATATCTTGGAAAATATTCTCAAATTTTATGGGTTATTTTAGCACATAAAAGAGAATATTTATTAACAGTAGAATCTCGGCATAAGAATCTTTAAAAATATAAATATCTTGATTGTATTTTTCAACAGTAAATGTATACCATTGTCTGCATATTCATTTTATTATAAAACAAAGGTGTCACCACATCAATGTAGAAAACAAACTGACTCTCTTTCCTGAATTGTGAAAGTGTCTCCAACAACCCTGAAAAAGAGAACGGTGTGAAAACTCACTTCATTTGACCTCTGCTGCAGCTGCATTTATTCCTCTGATCAAATCTCCACGTTATGTACCCACTATGCAGCACTGCGGATCTAGCTAGGAGTTGTTACTTCAGCTCCTATATCCACAGTATATTTATTATATATTTAATTTTTCCTCAAGGACTCTATCAATTCCCTCACCCTAGTAATTGTACAGATTTCTTCTTGGTTCTCGTAGCTCCCATCCATCTGTCTTTCTCTGGTAATTTTCTGCGCGTCGTCCTTTAGTGCCATTTTACAGCTTCTGATTGTTCCCAGGGGCCTTATAATCTGCTTCATAAAACCATCTTCCTTATGTCCCGCCCTGGTGCTTCCTGCATTGCTCCATGCTTCACTGGCCTGGAGCTCAGTGTGTGCATCCTTGGTCTCCCAGCCTGTGCTCATGGCCAGTTGCCCACTCATAATTAGGACAGAGCCATGCTCAAATGTGGTTCTCATTAATAAAATACAAATGAAGAAATGGTAGAATTGGAGAGAACAATTTAAAAGGATTCATTTTAAGGGACTGTCACTTTAAGTTTGTAAAACAATTTTAAGGCTTTAATTAAATGACTCCCTAGCAAAGAGGTTAATAAATTATGTGCTCAGTGTTCACTGTCAAGAAAGAACATCTCTTCTGACTTATGATCAGATCAGGGAAACAATTAGCAATAAGAGTAACTGATTAATAGGAACTCAAAGTGTATATCTCTACTTGACAGTATAGTTTTTTAAAAGGTAGAAAGAAACAGGCTCAATATGCAGTGTTATCAATGAGAAAGAACATTGGCACAGCTTTCAAATAAAAAAAAGATGACAAGAGTAAGAAAAGAAAGGGGAGTCTATATTTTGTTGAATGAAACATATTAATTCTAAGTGGCCAGAACTAAGAGACGAAGCCAGTGTGATAGCCTTCTTTGTTTCTGGATAAAATAGTAGCACAGCATACTTAAGAGAGTTTTCTTATCAATATGAGTTATGCAGTGAAAAAATATTTTGAATATTTTGTCCCTTTTTCCTAGGCTGAGGTCATTTATCTTTGTGATAGCATTAAAGTCATCCCCTTGAGTTTTCTCAGGTTCCTAGAAATATTGTAACAAGAGGAATGTTACAGTTTGAAATGTAACGTGGCATCCGCTCTGTTTCTCTCATGATAATAAAGTCCTTGTATTAGGTTTATATCAAGAGTAATGACGACAAAGCCTCTAATCTTCTACCCAGTTCAAGTTACTGAATCACCTGAGCTAATTGTGAAGTTTCGGTTATGATTTTCAATTCTTGCCCACTGAGATTGAATTATGCTGTCATAACCTTTTATTACCTGACTTTAAAATGCTTATACCCTTTGGGCTATCCCATTGTGACACTGAACTTTTCTATGTAACTTGCCTTGGCCAATGATGGAGAGTGGATATAATTTATGTCAGAGGCCTTACGTGAGCCTGCGTGGTTTTGTCTGCCCTCTTGGAGATTTCATCTGCCCCCATTAGAAAAGCATAGCCCAGTTAGCCATTAGTTCCAAAGAAAGACACTGTAGAAAGGACCTTGGTCTGACCTGCTTTCTGAGGTAAAAACTATATCATCTGACCTGCAGACCTGTGAGGGAGAAGTATTTCACTGTGTAAGTCAATGACGTATTGGAAATGTTTGTTTCACACCATTATTGAAGCAGCTACCTGACTTCAACATTAATCATGGCACTTTTATTCTCCTAGCCAGTGGCTGGTTTAGGAATGAGCATATAATTCTATTCTTGACTTGAGGAAGAGTATACATTGGGGATGAGTTCACAGAAAACTCTTTCTTGGGGATAAAGAGGTTACCAGTAGGAAATGCTTTTCTTGATTGTGTCTGCACATACATCTAGAAACTTCTTTACTGCCATGAGCATTATTCCTGAGTACAACAGCTAACAGGCTGCAGAAGATCTGGGGAATATGAAGTTCCTATTATATCTTTGAGGGTAATGTTACTTTCCTGAATTGACCCTTAAGCCTGAAAATGCTGTGATTCTGTGACTCGAAACCAACAGCATGAGAACTGGAACAAAAACCAACTTAATATTAGAATTATAGAACTTAGCAAATACATTTTTTTCACTTCCACATAATTACCAGGGCTTGATAAAAAAAGTCAGTTCTTAAATATTAGTATTTTCTTCTTTGTAAACCATATGCTTTCTATTCCAACTACCTAAATCCAAATTGTAATGCAGAAATGATACAAAGTAAATGGTATGTTTGTGTTGTAAAGAAATTTCACACACAAAGGTAATGTTCAGCTTCAGTCTTCAGGATGTAATTTGCTAACTTCTTAACTGAAGGATGACTTAAACCACAATGATAATAAGTTAAGCGATGAGTATTACAAAGGGATTTTTTTGTCTAGGTGAAAAATAATGGTCTGAATAGAACAATATATACTTAAGGCTTAACGTTATGGCCTTTTCCCAAAGAAGATGATTATACCAAATTATCTAAAATTGCACCCAGCAGCAAGAGACACCCTTCAATAACAAACTACGAGATCCTAGATTAAAAAAAAATAATAATAAGTCTTCTATTATAGTCATGTTGGAAAGAAGAATTCTCTTTATTAAAAATAATCCAGCAAGAACATGAAAGGAAGTGAATGTATCAATAACAAGGTAATCTTGTAGGGACCAGACGGGAGTGAAATGCCAGAGAATTAACAGGGACTGGGAACTCCAAAATCAGTAGTTTTCCTCAAACCAGTGACAAACTGAGGTGACTAAACCACTATTACATTATTTTGTAATCCCTAGGGATATGCACAAAACCTATTCATCTCAGAATGATGAGACCAAAGAAAAGATTCTGTCCAAGTTTAGTGTAGCAATCAATGCGTTTGTCAGGGTTTACTTATAGGAACACGGGTAGCACTCAAAACTCATCACAGAAAAGTCCCATCCTCACCCAGCATGGCTTATGGCTTGTGTTAACTTCATGTCATGAAGCTACTAGAGTCTTTTCTCTCCCAGTGGTTACTTATAAAAATTTGGAAGGGGCCTGTGTTCTTTGTAAGTTTCATGAGTCTTCTGAGTTGAAAAGTTGCCTCTCTCCTCTTTCCAAGAAGAATCTTTCAACCCAGAGGAAATGGTCATCCAAAACCTATGGCACCCTGAGCTCTCTCTTTAAGACATTACTTACAACATGGGTTAGATCTGTGCAACCGCTTGGGTCTTCATCAATTTGAGAAGTAGATATAGACTCTGTTTTACAGGCATCTGGAGGAAGAAGAAATACATGTAACTCAAGAGTTAGTGACTTTTCAATAGTGAATATGCTCTCATGCCAATATTATCAATAAGAGACTAGGAATGACTATTGTGTAAACATAGACAAATTTATAGACAAACAATAGACATAGACAAACAGTGGGAAAATGCACACAAAACAAAAAAGCTTCTTTCATAGAGAATTTGGCATAGAGCTGGCACGAGAGAGAGAGATTCCACCAATGCAAGCTTTCCTCACCATGTGAAGTTACTGGCGAACCATATGGACAGACTGAGGATGATTCCTCCCTCGGAACAGCGAATCAAGAGACTAACCTTATGTTCAGTGTTCTACTGGGGGCAATGTGCAGCCTCATAGCTTTGCCTATTCTTCTTGCCTCACAAGGGTCCCAAAATGTTTACAAAGCCCTGGAACTCTCTCCACTGGCACCATAGAACAAGAGCTCACACACAAAACCTGCCTTGTACAAAAGCCTCCTGCTTGCCTCATCTACATGCTAACCAACTTAAAATCCCTAAGCCAGGGCTGTTTATTATCTCTTTTAAGACATTTTTGAACCTACCTAAGATCTACTTGATCAATATGAAATAGGACATTCTATGAAGAAAACAAATCCTGAAGGGGGGGAAAGCGAGCTAATGAAAAATTTGTAGAGGATATGAAAGACCCACCAAAGAGATGGATAATATTTTCTCAACTAATTAGCAATCAAAATATGCAAATGGAAATAAAAATTTAGATGCAATGTCATACCTGTTAAATTATTAGAACTTAAAAAGCCTGAGCACATTAAGTGTTTGAAGTCATAAAAATCACTGAAATTCTTAAACCTTTCAATGAAAGTGTAAATTAATGTGATGTTGGAAAACATTGTGTAATTCTCTCTGTTTTATATTCACATTCTTAATGCAATACATTTTCAGTGCTGGGTTCATTCCCTAAGTAAAATGCTATTTTTTCCATGTGAAATAGAAGGTCCATACAAGAATGTGCACGTCAGCATTGTACATAATGAAAAACAAAATATGCAAAGAATCCAGACCAAAATTACTATTCAACAGAAAAATTAATGCTATGTGATATGCTTGTGCTAGAATTTTACAAAACTGAAATGAATAGGCTAAGCACCCTAAAACAATATGACTGATTCTCTGATATGGAATCTAATCTAGAAGACCAAACAAAGTGTGATTCAATTTCTACATAGAATAAAAGCACGTAAAGCTCAGTGTTTTGTGGAGGAATATATACATATGCAATTCAGTTGTGTTTTTCAGAAATAGTACAAGATTACAGCACACAAGTCAGAGCAGCAATTATCGTTTTGGAGAGTAAGGAAATGAAAACTCTCAAAGGAACTACAATAATTCTAGCTGTTTGAATATGGTTTTGTCGCATTCAATTTTTAAACTGTGCTCTATTATACATAATTGTGCTCATTCTCATTTGTGTATATAACACAGTACAGAAAAGACAATAATTTTATAAAAAATAAGAAATTCAAATTATTGGAAATATTGGCTTATAGGTTTATTTATTGCTTGTTAAAGAAATCTAAAATTTACCAGTAAGAGAGATAAGAAGAAGAGCGGAAATTCAGAGATTGCTGAGAGTTTACCATTTAAGTAGTCTGATAGAATGCCCATCAAGAATAAGGGGACATCGCACAAAAGGGTGAAGAAAGATTATTAAAACTGCAGTATAGGAAGCAGCATCCTGAGTCATTGTTTTCCCAGCCACAGAAACAGACTGCTGTGTCCATAACCCCACAGTGAATACTAATCTCTTTACGGAGGAGATTCCTCAGTGGATTTGGGGATGGGGAGAAAACATGGAAGAGTATAACTCAATTTGAATATGGCCAATACCATATACTTTCATAGAAGAAAATTCATAAGCAATTAAATAAATCTACTACTGTATGTTCACTGCTAAACATTCTTCAATCAAACATATCACATTATTATGAAATCTTAAATCCCTGCACTTGCAGGTTGCAAATGAAATACTTGGTCAAACATCTGTGAAAAGTTATCAGATTATTCTGTTACTCACATGCAGATTGATTAGGGTTTCTTTCAAACAGAAAGTTGCCTGTATTTTAACTAAGAGTGAGTTTGAGGTCAGTAAGGGGTAGAGTGAGACACTACCTCAAAAAAACAAGCAAACAAACAAACAAGAAATATTTTAAATAAATAGATTTGGGACTTAAACAATATATATATAATTCATATTTAATTTTTATGTTAAATATATCTTGATAATTTAAAAGCCATTAAATACTAATTGGGAAAAGCAAGATGTAAGACATTGTATTTGATTTCTGTGTAGTTCTATTGAAAAAATTCTTTGTTCATTTCTGTGTATAATATGTAATATATATATATATATATATAAAATAAGCACCTGGCACCAAGATGTCATTTATAAACAGAATACTTCTGTTCCATTTACAGCCAAATGAAGCAAGATGGAAAGCATATTGTGATTGGAAGAAAATTCAGAAGTTTAAGATAGTTTTCACTTTATCCACTGTTAATCTCCCCGGGATGACAGACCATCTAAAGGCTGTGCACTATGACATTCTGAGCACAATTTTCTGAAACTTTATTCACATTAAACATTGAGTTTCTAAACATCTATTCATTCTGCAAACACCTTTGTTCTCGGGAGCGTTGCTTTTCTTCAATGCTGAGAACCTGCTACCCTGTGGTTGTTCAGCACATACAACATACTCCCTTAGTCTTTTGTTTTGAGATCACAGTAGAGAGATTCATTTAGAAAATTAAAAGATGGTATTTCTTGTTCTGAATCATCAATTAAGATATATTCAAACAACATTATTGACTTTCTTCTTCTTGTGTTTTACCTGTGAGCAGAAACTTTTTATTCAAACATTTTTTTTCAATTCAGTTTTCATTCTGTGTTTCTTTTTTGCTTAGATTTAGGGACTACCTTGGTGTTTCATTTTTTTTTATTCATTTTGCTACCAAGGATACATTTCTTCCTGTCACTCCCCCTGGGCTCATCACTGTGTTGACTAATCCCCTTTGTAAAAACTCCTGTGTCACCACATTCCTCCAATATCTTAGGAATTCTCTTTCGACATATTTGCCTCAATTTTCTGTCTTAGCGGCCTTTGTACAGCATTAATTTAGGAGAGACTTCAGAGAAAAATAGATATGTTTACTCTTTTTGCTGTTTGAGTATATAATCTTGTTTAACTAAGGGGAAAACACATTTTAGCCATAAAAACCTGAAATGCAGCATTCTCCCAGTAATAGAACATCTGAACATCAACTACAATTGCATGTCTATTTAAAGCTTACCTGGACCCCATATGGTTTTCTGGGAAAAGAAATGATAACTAGCAGACTTTCTTACTCCTATCTACCCCTGGTGCATTGTATCAGCCAAGTTTTGGCAGAATACTGAAACTCCTTTTAGGGTTTGTTTACACATCAGCTCCCTTGGAAGCCTGGTGCTCAAACAAATACTGTCCATAGATCATAATTGGGATCATCATTATAATAGCAGTAACAACCAGAGTGAGCAGTATCATCCTCATCTAATCTTCATTATACCTAGAATGCCTATAACAATTTGGTTCTCATTGCTGGGACAGAACACCCTATCAGAAACAGCTTATGGGAAGAAAAATTTATTTAAGGGGAAACTTACTCGTGACAAAAAGAAAAAAAAAGCTTATTAGCCAGATTCACTTTCACATATCTACATCAGAGTGAAGCAGCAAGAGTGAGCTGGCTCTGAACCAACAAGTAGAATTAGATGAATTAATTACAAGGTCCAAGCCGAGAAACACACCTCCTGTAGCAAGGCTCCATCTCTGAAGGAGGAAGCTTAATTACAAACACTTGGCACTATAGGGACATTGAACTTTCTAACCTACACACTCTGACCATGACCCCCATAGACTTATGATCACCTCCTAGTGCAAAGGACACTAAATTCATCTTTAAAAGTTCCCATAGTCTATCTCAATCCCAACACCTTCCAAAAGTCAAATGTCACATCTGAGATTTAAGATTGTCCCTTAACTGTTCGCTCTCTGAACATATAATGGCACCATTGTGCCCCTCGTTCTCATTTTTAAAAAGGAAACATAGTTTAAAATTGTCACTTCCTCTTGTTAATTTTTAATATTGAATTTGATATCTTTAAGCATTTCTCATGCTTCCAAAACCAGTGTCAGGTGACACTGCCATCAATTTTGTAAATACAGGGAAGGAAGAATTGCAGTTTAACCTTTAAGAGCAGGATAATCCTTTATTCTTTTTGCAGGCCTCCTCCTTTAAAAGGAATCTTCATTCTTACTGGCTTCAGTCTTCAATACATTAGGTTTCACTCTCAGGGCATCTCTCCTATTGTTACAATATCAAAGAATTGGCCCATATTTAATGCTAGTAATTTTTTTTTAACAATTTCAGCTTTGTGGACCAAAAGCAGTCTCTGTGCCTGTAACTTTAAATTTGTTTATATTGTTTTTATGTGTCAACTTTATACTATTCACATCTATCACCTCTACATTTTCTTCCATCAAACATACCAGTAAATTGCATTTATTTCAACTTTGTTCACTTTCTCAGGACACAGGCAGAACTCAGCTAGCCTTTCTACAAGTAGCCCAGTTCTACAAAGTCCTTTTTTCCCCTCTCGGAAGCCTCTTTGTAAGCAAAGCCTTCTTAGTCCCCATTTCTTTCTTCATTTAGGTCTTTCAAACTTTCACAAGAATGGTCTCTCAAACCCTGTTTATAGCTCTACAAGACTTCTCTAATTAAAGGGCCAAATCCAGATTCCTCTTGCAAACTAGTTCCAAAACTGAAAGTCATATGGTCAGATTCATTGTAGTAATGACCCCATTTCTCAGTACTAAATTTTCTGTAGCAGTTAGCTTCCCTCTTCTGGGACACAATACCCAACCAGAAGCAGCTAATGAGAGAAAAGGATTCATTTCTGGCTTCCATTTTCCAGGGAAAGCTCATTTGTTGTGGAGAAATGCTTGGCAGAGGGCTCACAACTTCATATCTCTGTAGCAGAGAGAAGTAGCAAAAGCAAGATGGTGCTGTACATCTGGTAGGGTCAGAGTACACAACTACAAGGTCCGCCACCATCAACACACCTCAAGACTCCACTTCCCAAAGGCTCCAACAATCTGGAGAGTAAGTTGGAAGATTATTTACAGACACATGAGATTTCACATTTTACAATCATATCACCAAAATACCTGAGAATGTGAATTTCCATTTAGGCATCATTCTCTTTATTGTCTTCAGTCTTCCCACCATTAAACCAAGGAAAACATTAATCCATATTTATCTTAAGCAGTTCTGGTTTGTTCACATCTTTTATTCAAGTATGGTGATTAATAGGGCATCCTATAATTTTCACAAGCCTTCCAGTTTGTAGAACATTTGTGGTTTATTTAACTCTGACACCATATTGATTTCTTCCTTCATTAATACTGTGAAGAAATGTAGCCAAACTTATAAGTACCATTCAGATATGGCTGTTTATGAAAGCTGACAAAGATGTCTTAAGAAGACTGTTATAAAAATGATCACCATTGCTTCCATTATTTTCCCATCATTTTTTTCATTTTAAATGAAACATAGTTTTAATATTCTTACCTCTCTTATTAATTATTAATATTGCATTTGAGGGCTTATAACAGAAAAAAATGCAGAAACTTTTGTACAACTATATTTTTAGCAGCTCAATTCATAATAGCCAAGAATTGGAATCAACCCAAATGCCCATCCATGGAGGAATGGACAGCGAAACTATGGTATATTTACATGATGGAATTCTACTCAGCTGAAAGGAAAAATGACATATCAAAATTTAGGAAAAAATGGTCTGACTTTGAGCAGATCTTACTAAGTGAACATTCAAAAGATCAGAGAATCAAACGCCGCATATTAGCCCTCATAGATGGTTCCTAACCTGAATAACAGTAAACTCTCAGCAAACCAACCAGAATTGAGATTTTGGGAAAGAGAAGTAAGAAGTGGTGGGGGGGGGAAGGGATATCTTAAACATGAAGTTAAACCAAATCTGGTCCAAAATTATAAAATCCTCATGTGTGCACAATGTTCACTAATGAGCATGGAGTGGGCATCATCTGGAAAGCGGGGCCAAGAATGGAAGGGGAGAGTGTCTAAGTTTGTAAAAAAAAAAAAAAACACGAGTAGGGGCTGGAGAGATGGCTCAGCGGTTAAGGCACTTGCCTCCAGTGCCTAAGGCCACCGGTTCAATTCCCCAGTACCCACATAAGCCAGATCCACAAGGTGGTGACCCTGGTGCGTGCTCTCTTTCTCTCTCTCTCTCTCTCTCTCTCTCTCTCTCTCTCTCTCTCTCTCTGCTTGAAAATGAATAAATAAAATAT
>PVHP010053403.1:0-10908 GCA_004024765.1 Zapus hudsonius
ACGTGTGTGTATAAGATTTAATAATATAAGTTTTATCAGTGGTACCTCAGAAAGACTGTTTTAGACATGACTAGTGACCACACCCTGGACAATGTAATTCAAGTAAAATACTAAATGTATATTATCAGAATGCACAAATAACAAGTTATCATGGGGTGATGTGAGCTAAGTACTATAAGTACTTCAGACTCCAGAACTTTTCCAATTTTGTAATACTTGGAATATCCAAATCTAAAACAAGTTTAATTACATTTCCTATACCTCATACATGTAGCTTACAGATAATTTATTTTTAGTTTTTCGAGGTAGGATCTCACTCTATCCTAGGCTGACCTAGAATTCACTATGTAGTCTCAGGGAAGCCTCAAATTCATGGTGAGCCTCCTGCCTCTGCCTCCCCAGTACTGGGATTAAAGACGAGTGCCACCACAATGTTTTAAGTACATCTGTGTCTGGACAGGGACCCATCATATGAGGTCAGGCATGAAATACTTGTGACATCAACATCAGTTGATGTTGATTTTGGAGCATTTTAAATTTCAGACTTCCAGGTTAGGTACCGAGATTGTATGGATTTTTAAATAATTGTTTGATTCATCTCAAAAAAAGTTAAGAAAATAGAGAAAAGCAAACTGATGCTGAAAGAAAACTGGAAAGATAGGTTAAGTCCAATCATATCAATAAATAAAATATAACGAATATTATAATTTTACTGAAAACATTTACCAGGATGCATTAAAAAAGCAATATACCACTTACAACAGTGTAAGGAGTATAAGAATGGGAAAAGATTATCACACTGCACTCAGAGTTCGAGAAACTTACATGCCTCTCCCAGTAACTTCTGAGATTAAAAAAAAAAAGCAGTGTGGATTCAAAAGATTGCAACAATACATTCATTAATGATCTTGACTTAAATAATGGTATGAAATTCACTACTCGAGAGAAAGAGATGTATCATGTGATAGAAAATGTGGTGTATGCCTTTAATCCCAGCCCTCTGGAGGCTGAGGTATCAGGATCACCATGAGTTCAAAGCCAACTTGTGAAAAAAGCTACAGAGTGAGTTTCAGGTCAGCCTGGGCTATCGTGAGACCCTGCCTCAAAATAAATAAATAAATAAATAAAGTGGAATTAAAAGGTTCTATTTTCAGGGATCGTTTCTATCATTCATTAAAATGTGGAATTAAAGACCAGAAGGGGCTGCTTTCAAGATTCAGAGTGTGCGATGTGGAAGGCCTGGGAAGGAATCATGGGCTCTCCCACTGCAGAAGAATCTCCTGATTCCTGGACTTTGGCCTAAAAGAAATGCCGACAGTCCATAGTCTGTTCTATTCTCACTCCCTGTTTTTTTTTTTCACTCCCAGATTTGAAAACACACACACACGCACGCATGCACGCACGCACGCACGCACGCACACACAAAACAAAAACCACAGGTATATAAGAGCCTTTTAAAACGTTTTTTGTCTTCCTGAATATTTTATCTTTATTAAGTAGAAACTTGTAATAGACACATCATGTATTGGTACCACCATTTCCCTCCACCCTGCCCCCATTCCACTGAGGGCCCTCCTCATGGGGATTGTGGGCTAGGAGTTGTGAGAGCAGCAGTCAATCCTTGGGGAAGGGGGCAATGCCTCTGGGTGTTCCCTCCCACCCTATGGCTCTTCCACAGAATTCCCTGAGCCTTGGTGGATGTGTTTCAAGACTACTGTTGAGCTCTCAGCTGTTTCTGGATTTCTGCTTTGGTGCATTTTGAATATCCTCAGTATCTGTCGTCACCACCCTGGTGCTGGTTGTCAGGTTCACTGTGGAAACAGCACTCCTGCTCATCTTGTCAGTTCTTCTGTGGGTTCACCTGGGACCTAGCTGATGTGCCATGATAGGTGGTTCATCTCCTGCCCAGGAATCAGCCATCTTTTCTTGTCTTGTTGGTAGAATTTGATTGTCTTTGGTTCTCGCTGACTTCTGAAAAAGAAAAGCAGATCTTTAGCAAAGAGTCAGAGGATAAGCACTGTTAATTTAGAGAGATTTTGATGGTGTTGCCAAAAGAGTCCAAAGACAAGTGGGAGTTTCTCAGAGTCCACAATCTTGGTCGCTAGAGGAATCCGACTGCTTTTTAAATCATAGATTTTTTAAAAAAATATTTTATTCATTTATTTACTTGCAAGCAGAGAGAGAGAGAGAGAGAGAGAGAGAGAGAGAGAATGAGCATACCAGGGCCTCTACCCACTGCAAACTAATTCCAAATGCATTCACCACCTTAGGCATCTGGCTTTATGTGGGTACTAGGGAAATGAACTCAGGTCATTAGACTTTGGAGGCAAGTGCCTTAACCTCCAGCCCCAAGTCACAGATTTTTAATCAAGGCTTATTCTAGAATTTTCTCCAAACAATCTATGCACCCCTATCCAAATCATACATTGGACAGAGCACAGTAGAAGTCCACCATTTCTCCCCAAACCTCCTCTGGAAGCTCCAGTTTTACCTCAATATTCCCAAGGTTTGAGTGTTCCGCAGCCAGATCCCACCTGGCCTGAAGAAGAGTGGACCCTGGGATGCTTCTAGAAGGAATGAGAAATGGAGTGGAAATGAATGTTTTGACTTGTGGCCCACAGGCCTGGAGGAAGAAACTGAAGTTGGTGACCAGCCACAGCTGAAGCAGTCAGGTGGAAAGGGGGCCTAGGCTTTTGCTATCTGGAAACAGCTTGACAAGCTGAAATGAGCCTTTAGGGCAGACAGGTCTGTATTAAACCCTGGCTTTACCTCTCACTTGCTAAGGAATAGGACATCTTCCTTTGCTTCTCTAAGCCTGTTTTTATATGTGAAATGACTGCTTGTTCTGGGGAATAAACCAGCATGTATGCTAACTCCCTGTGATGGTTAGGTTTTGTTGTCAACTTAGATCTTTTTAATTATCTTGGGTGGGTCTTGATTATGGCCCAACTGCTTTACATTGAAATAATTGAGAGATGCCTGATGTGTTTCCACCCAGGAAGAACAGAAAGATGGACTGTGCAAACTCTTTGGAAAGGAAATTGCTGAAAGAAAGGAATCTGCTCTTCAAAGTCACGTCTATTTTGTCCCTGAATTAACAACATGGCTGTGTCC
This sequence comes from Zapus hudsonius, assembly GCA_004024765.1. Taxonomy (NCBI): domain Eukaryota; kingdom Metazoa; phylum Chordata; class Mammalia; order Rodentia; family Dipodidae; genus Zapus; species Zapus hudsonius. The sequence continues at coordinate 3,115 of PVHP010053403.1, forward strand.
TGCATAGCTGGTATTTCTTTTGGAAGCATGAGGAATGCATGCATGGAGTGGGTCATGAAGTGCACATGGTTCCAGGAGCTGCTTGGTATTTGGAACAAGGCGTGAAGTCCCTGATTGGCAAGTGAAGCCATTGGAAGGTGAACCATGGTTTGCAATGGAGACCCAAAGACATTCTGGACATACCAGGACTTTGCAAGGGCTACCATGGAGCACTGTTGGCTTGGTATGGAAGTTTCCCCAGATACTCAGCCAAGCTGGAGTGACAGAATCGGAAAATCCGGAGACTGTCAGTCACTGGTTGTGCTATGGGACTTAAACTGCAGATATGGATGTTTGCTGATGTTTGTTGAGTTTGCATTGTTCCAGTCTTGTTATGCCTCATAGCAGTTGGAAATGTTTACAGAACTCTAAATTAAGGGGCTTTGCCTTGTGTTGGGGGGAGATTATGCATTTCCAGTTGTATGTAAGATTGTTATATCATGTTAGGCAGAATTATCTTGTTACTATCTTCATTTTGAAATTAAGTATGATGTAAGGAGATATGGTTTGATGTCAAGTTGACAAGGGGTGGACTTGTGACGGTTATGTTTTGTTGTCAACTTGGATCTATTTAATTATCTTGGGTGGGTCTCTGAGGATGTTTACAGGAAGGAAGCCTCTCAGCAAGGGGCAGGATGTAAAGAATCTCAAAGAAGCTGGAAGTAAACATCCTTTCCTATGTGGGCCATGCAGAAAGGAAATTCCAGAGACTCAGGAAGCCATTAAGTCTGGGGAAGGATTGTAAGACCCCACCTAAGGCTATATAAAAGGGAAGAAATTCCCTCCTTGGCCCTCCTGCCTGTTTGCTGTTTTGTGTGTATGTATGGTATAGGTGATGGGTTTTTCTCTCTACTCATACCTGTGAAAGACAGCCAGCCTCTTTCGCTGTTATGGAACTTCCCCTCAATCTGTAGTTGCAATAAATACTTTCCTCCCCCAAATTGTACCTGGTTTGAAGTGGCATGTGGCTGACTACAACACTCCCTTACAGGCACTGGCCAGCTTCTTCCTGAGGCTGCTGGGATGAGAAGGGCAGGTAGGAAGCTTGACACATAAGGAGTGTTCACACCAGGCCAGGCACAACATGATCTAGAAAGCAACAGCTCAAGGCATGTGCATCTCCTCTCCAAGCCTTTAGCAGGGTCAATGGCAGTGTTGTACTTACCTTCATGTTGCTGGGACAAAACTCCAATCAAAAGCAGCTGATGGGAGGAAAGGGTTCATTTTGGCTTAGAGTCTTAAGGGAAGCTTTATAATGAAAAGGAAAAAGATGGTAGAGCAGAGACTGGACATCGCCTCCTTGTCACAGCAGGTGGAAAACAGCAGCAGGAGAGTGAGCTGAACTAGCACTGGTAAGCTAGGGGCTAGTAAGCCTCAAGGTCCACCGCCCCCAGTGATACACCTCCTCCAGTAGGTCCACCCCCCCAGCAACACACCTACTCCAGCAAGGTCCATCCCCCACTGACACAACTCCATAAACACACCTCCACAACAACCATAAAAACACCTCCTCCAGCAAGGTCCACCACACACACACACACCAGCTCCATCACCCACGTTGCCATCAGCTGGGGACCAAGCATTCAAAACACATGAGTTTATGGGGACATCTGATTCAAACCATCACAATCAAAAAGTGCCCCTCTCCTGCCACAACTTCCAAAAAATGCTTACAGAAGGGGTCAGCGAACAGGACCCAAGAAAGCCAGCAAATAAACCCTGGATGCCAAGAAGTCTGTCTGGAGATCATAAAACTGCCCCAGCTATTTCCACAGAAAGCAGTCTGCTAACATATGACCCTGGGCGAGCTAGGTACCTGGAGAAGCAGCTTGCTTCCATCACATCTTCATTCTTTCTGCCAGCAGGACCCTACCCTCACCCTAAGGTCAATAAAAGCCCCCTGCCAACGCCCCCAATAGTACATTCTCACATTCCTGGTGCCGCTGGGATCTGAGACTGAATAAAGCCTGCTCTTCCCATGGAGGAATCTATCTGCTTTTCCTTTCAAGTTTGCGTCTAAACTCTTTCCTTACACTCAAAATCTCCTCACTCATCAGATACTTGTTTCTTAATGTTTGACACTGATTTTCCACTTACTAATTATTTTAGTTTTTGCTTTAAAAATACCACAAACTACCCGTATATACAGAAAATAAAGTAAAAATCAGTAGATTGTATAACTGCGCTTATTTATTAGAAGTACTAATCTTTTTTTTTTGAGATAATAATATAGACTGGCCTAGAAGTCACTGTGTAGCTGAGAAAGACCTTGAACTACTACTGGTCCTCCTGCCTCTACCTCCCAAATGCCTGGATGGCAGATATTCACCTCCACACCCAGTTCATGTGGTGCTGAGGATCAAACCCAGGGCTTCAAGCACTCTAGGCAAGTACTCTAGGAATGTGAAAACCTCTCCATGGCCTCATCAATGCTTCCATTGTCTTTCAGACTTTGTCCTAGATTTATAAGACCCTAATAAATCCTGCTCTGCCACTTACTATCTGTGTGACCTTAAACAAGTTGTTTAATAGTCTATCATTTTAGTTTCTTCATTCATAGAGATAGTCATTCCTGTATTTGGGGGTTATTATGAGAATCAACTGAGTTAATCCATGCAAAATATTTCAAACAGCTCCCAGTATGCAGAAGAAATACATTACGAAAAACTGTGAACATAAATATGCAGCATTTTGTTTAAACAATTCAGGTCAGCATTCTTTCTACTACTGATCAATACACTGCTTCTCATCTCCAAGAGTCACTTTTTCTTTTTTTTTAATATTTTTTTATTCATCTTCAATCAGAGATGATACAGAGAGAGAGAGAGAGAGAGAGAGAGAGAGAGAGAGAGAGAGAGAGAGCACACCAGGACCACCACCTTGTGGGTCTGGCTTATGTGGGTACTGGGGAATTGAACCCGGGGCCTTAGGCACTGGAGGCAAGTGCCTTATCCGCTGAGCCATCTCTCCAGCCCCCAAAGTCACTTTTCTGTGGCCTGTTTGGAGACAGTGTAGCCAGCAGGCATGTCCAACCTTTTGACATTGCAAAACACATTGTCATCTACAAAGTTCATGCTGGAAAGTTCATGCAGAGGCCCTCCCCCAAAAAAATCATTGTAAGTACATTTATGATTTTATGTTGGGCCCCATTCATATCTATCCTGGGATAGATGTGGCCTGTGGGGAGCGGGTTGGACACTCCTGGGCTCCTGGGAGTAGAAGCTCTCCACTTCCAACTGGCACAGTTTGAAATTTTGTCAGCAGAGAGTACTAGAGGGCCAGCGCAAGGCCTGGCAGGGTTCTGGGGCATTTTCCAGCTCCATGGTATTGGTGGCCAAAGCCTGCAGACAAACCCACGGTGTCCACTCTCAAAAACTTTTGGCAGCACACCAATGCTCCCCTTCCTGCCTTCTCCCTATATCTCAAATAATTCTGCTATTTTCATGCCTTCCAGTCCTATGAATTCCACCAACCACTCATCTCAGTCTGCCTATTTCACTTAATGATCCCTAGTTATATCATTTTTCTGCAAATGACATTTCACTCTTTTTTTTAACATTTTATTTATTTATTTGAGAGAGTGAGAGAGAAAGAGACAGAGAGATAGAGAGAGAGAGAGAGAGAGAGAGAGAGAGAGAGAGAGAGAGAGAGAGAGAGAGAAAGAGTATGGGCATGCCAGGGCCTCCAGCCACTGCAAACGAACTCGAGATGCATGTGCCACCTTGGGCATCTAGCTTTACGTGGGTACTGGGGAAATTGAACTCAGGTCCTTCTGCTTTGCAGGCAAATGCCTTAATGGTTGAGCCATTTCTCCAGCCCCAACATTTCACACTTTATGTCTGAATAATATACATATTATTATATATGTATATATATGTGTGTGTATATGTATATATATACATACTTTGGTTATGGTTATATTTTGGGGGTGTGGAGATGTGGGATAAGGTGGAAGGAGAGGGGTTCAGGATGGTTTAGAAAGATGCAGTGAGCCAGGTATGGTGGCACACACCTTTAATCCCAGGACTAGAAGCAGAGGTTGGAGGATCACTGTGAGTTCTAGGCCAGCCTGGGACTACATAGTGAATTCCAGGTCAGGCTGGCTAGAGTGAGAACCCTCTCTCTCTCTCTCTCTCTTTCTCTCTCTCTTTTTGCAAATAAATAAGTAAAAATTTTTAAAAGAAAAAGGTAAGGCTGACTTTAATACCATATAAAAACAAAACATGGGGCTGGAGAGATGGCTCCAGGTCAGCCAGGGTTCAATTCCCCAGGACCCATCTCCATAAAACCAGATGCACAAAGTGGTGCATGCATCTGGAGTTTGCAAGAGGCCCTAGCACATCCATTCTCTCTCTCCTTCTCTGCTTGCAAATAAAATAATTTTAAAATATACAAAATGAGTACAATCACAAGTACAAAAATATACAAAATGAAACTGCTTGTGTCATAAACTAGAGAAATTTAGGTTAACTGCTCCTCAGGCACTGAATCTCATCTGCTTGGTCCTTTATAGACCTTTATTACTTCAATTTCTATCTTCACAACAGCACTTAAGATGTAACTAAGGCAGGATTATACCATTTGATTCAAGAAATTCAATTTCAGGGAGGTTACACATCTACCCAAGATCCTAAAGGTGGTGTTTGATTCGAGTATCTGCTTCCATGTGGTCCACATAATCAAGACACATTCTATGAGCAGTTTTGAAGAGTCTTCTTTGAGGACAGTGACCTGCTCTCAAAGAAGGGGGTGTCAAGGCCACACTCAGGTATGTCATTTCATATGCTAAAAGCACACAGAGAAAAAGGAATTTTGCGATTTTCTTCATTTTGATTGTATTGCTTTCTTATCTTCAGGAATTTTGACTTAAAAGTAACAAAATATCAGAGAAGGGAATTCACATTTTTCAGTTCTAACTGGCTTTTTAAAAAAATAGTTATTGAGAAATCTGTGTTATATATCTTTGCATTTATTTCATTCATTTGTCCCTCCACCCCAGATCCATCTTGGGTATGGGGAGAAGCTGTCATGGCTGAATGCCAGTTTTTTAAAAATTATATATATAATACAGGTTATGCTCCTTTATCCCCTCTCCCCTGCTCCTGTTTCCCTGGGGCCCTCCTCAGGGGTGATGCTATTCACTATGGGTTCAAGAATGGCTCAAGGCCTCAATCAGTGGGGGGGGGGAGACTGTGCCTCAGGGTATTACTACCCACTCTGTGGCTCTTAACAATCTTTCACCCCATCTTCTGCAATCCAACTGGTATTCTTGCTGTCCTCTCAGCAATTCTAGAGGAAGTTTGGGGTCACTGAGAAGTGGCTTTGCTTTTGGAATGTGAACCATATTCCTATCAAGTCTGCATTCCTTTGGCTCTTACAATCCAGCATCTTTTACTTGCAAGGGAAGATACAGAATGCTTGGAATTGACAGCAGCTTGTCTTTTCTAGCAATTTCTCCCTAAATCTCTGAATTGTGGCTCATGTGCTCTCGAAAGAGGCTCGGGGTGGACGGGTGCCTGGGAACCGAACTCTAGAGGGCTTCATCTTGCAGATGTCCGACCAGCTCAGCTCTCAGGGGTGAAGTTCCTGATCCCAAGTCCCCATCTCCACACCAAGATGCCCTCAGGGTCCCAAACCGTATGGGGACCTGGTGCCTACCACTGGATCCTTTTTAATAATAATTTTTAAACACAAACATATCAAATTGGTCATATTTCTACTATCCTCATTTCTTCTTCCTTTGGCCCCTGTTCCACTGAGGGTCCTTCTCAGTTGGGAGTATTTAAATATCAGTAGTTTTTATTTTATTTTTAAGACATATACAATAACATAGACTGTTAAAATGAAACAAAGTCTGGTTACACATGTTCTCCGGTGGGGAATCAGAACTGTAAGTGAGAGCATCCTCATCCTTTTGGTGCCATAATAGTCTAAAGGGTAGTTCATGCTCCACCACTTCCCAAGAGAATGCCAGCATTTGGAGACCATGTGCCTTCTTCATTCCCAGAACACTGAATCTGTGGTAGCATAGACCAAACATAGTCATTCTGTTCTCTCTGGTAACAACTGGTTTAAGAACAGATGTGTCAGGTAGCTATAGTCAGTGAGATGTGAGGGGAGGAAACACTTGAGGAGGAAAGCATCTTTCTAGAACAATGTCCTTTGATCCCAAGAAAAACCAAAGAAAGATATGATTCCTCTTCTCCCTGGGTGTGATGCTTGGAACTGTGGCCTCCTAAGACCATTGAACCAAAGCCATGGTTGCAGAAAAGAATAGTAGAATATATCAAATATTTGGTTAGCATGGAGTCAATAAATTAACCAACCAAACAACTACACCCCTACCTCTGGACTCTGCATGAGGTTAAGCAGGAGTCGTTTTTGACAGCGTGAGTTCTTCTGCTGGTCAGTGGATTGTACCTAAAATGTACTGAATGATACGATAATTGTCTAAACCAAAGAAGTTACATGTTAATATAAATAATCTTTCAGAATCTAAGACTCAACATAAGATGTTACCTTTTAAAGATTACTTATTTACTTGTATATGCATGTGTGTTGGTGTATTATGGTCTCTACTGCTGAAAACAAATGTTTGTCTGGCTTTATATGGTGGCTAGGGAATTGAACCCAGTCCAGCAGGCTTTGCAAGTAAGTGCCTGTAGCCTCTGAGCCATCTCCCAGCTCCTACTTTTTATTTTTAAATACAAACATATTGGGTTATAACAAGCATACATAGGGTAATAGTGGGATAACTATGTTTAGATCATCTAATGTACAAGAGGACTTTCGTTAATAAAATTATACTGCTAGACAAACCTGACAAAGCTCAGGGACCGTTGTGGAAAAAGGGGTGGGTGGAAAGACTGTAAGAGCCACAGGGTGGGTAGAAATTTCCAAAGACACAGACCCCCCCCCAAAGACTGACTGAGGCCTCAATTACCCAACAGTGAACACCAAAAATGAGAGGCCTCAGGGAAAGTGGGACGGGGTGGAGCTTGGGAAAGAGTGGATATAAGACTTTAAACCTGCCAGGCGTGGTGGCGCACGCCTTTAATCCCAGCGCTCGGGAGGCAGAGGTAGGAGGATCACCATGAGTTCGAGACTACATGTCAGCCTAGGCTAGAACAAGACCCTACCTCAAAAAAAAAAAAAAAAAAAAAAAAAAGACTTTAAACCTTTGTTAAAAAAATAGTAAAAATATATTCAGTTAGAATTTTCTCTCTGTCTCTGTCTCTGTCTCTCTCTTTATCATACACACACACACCTTTGACACAGGGTCTTACTATATAGGTACACAGAAGGCTAGTTTCAAACTTGTGAATGACAGGTCTTAGTTACCATGCCAGACTTGTATCAGAAATGTTAACTAAATAAGTACATTTTGTCTGCTCTTACCATAAAAGTTAACCAAATGAGGCAATAGATATGTTAATTTGCTTACTATAGTAACCATTTTCTATCTATATGCATTCTATATCATCATATTGTAAATTTTTTTTTAAAATATTTTATTTATTCATCTTCAAGCAGAGAGAGAGAGAGAGAGAGAGAGAGAGAGAGAGAGAGAGAGAGAGAGAGAGCGCACCAGAGCCACCACCTTGTGGGTCTGGCCTATATGGGACCTGGGGAATTGAACCCAGGGCCTGAGGCACTGGAGGCAAGTGCCCCAACCGCTAAGCCATCTCTCCAGCCCTGTAAATTTTAAATATACATAATAAAATTTAATTTAAAAAAGAATATATAGGTTGAGCT
>PVHP010053404.1:0-10780 GCA_004024765.1 Zapus hudsonius
GGGCTGGGCTTATGTGTGGCCATACCTAGCTTTTTTGTTTTAACATTAGTACTGGAGATTGAACTCAGGTCCTCATGCTTGTACATCAAGTGTGTTTAACCTCCTGAGCCATTTCCTGGCCAGGATTTTAGTTTCTTGTTAACATTTCCTATCCCATTCATCAACTGTCATGAAAAATGTTCAATTATGAACTATGTATTATTCCAGTTTATGCAGCCTACCCCAAAATAAACATGTGAGTATCCGATCTTCCTCCTGAACTCTTTGAAAAAGAGTCCGAGCTCTTTTTATAAAAGTGTGTCCGAGAGAAGCAAGGTGACTCACCTCACAGTGACTTGAGGGTTGGAATCCAACTAGGCATTCTAATTCCTAACCTGGACCAGCTACTTTCTCATTGCTAGAACAAAATACCTCACCAAAAGCTGTTTGTTGAAGAACGAGGTTTAATTAATCTCATGGTTCCAGATTACAGTATTGCTTGGTTTGAACGACACGAAGTCAGGAGTTTCAGACACTGGGAAGCAGAGAGGGTACATGCATATGCTTGGCTGGTTCTCTCCTCAGTGTCCAGTCTAGGACCCAGCCCCATGGTTAAGGTGGGTCTTTCCAACTCAATCTAATCAAGAACATTCCTCCCAGGCATGCCAGGAGGCTAACCTAACCTAGATAATCCCTCATGGGTGCTTCTAGGTCCTGTCAAGTTGACAATACAAACCATTACTTAGCCTCCCATCCATTTCCCTGCGTCATACTGGGCAACAAAAAAGGAATGTGGTTAAGGAGAAGTGACTGACTCCGAAGGACACTGTTTGCCGAGCACATCCAGCAGTGATTCGAATGGATCTCTACTATATACAGTGCCTTTCTGCACTGAGCTTAGAGATGTCATGAGCACTTTTATAAAATCAAGGAACATATTGCTGTGGGAAACAGAAAGCAATGCATGGGAAATTGATTGTGATGAGTATCAGAGATGGAAAGAGCAGGTTGAAGGAAGAGTTAATGAGAACAAGGTAACCAGGGAGGCCTCTTTGAGGAGGTGACATCTGGAGATGCAGAGAAACAGAAGAAAGCAATAGAGGAGAGTCATGGGTGCTCCCTGCCCCCTGCTCAACTCAAAGACGGGTTTGCAGGAACTCTGTCTTTCACTTTTATTTGTTTTAGTGACATCTGGAAAATGGGTGGGTGATAGACGATGACTATCTAGGGCTGGGGAAAGGGAGAAGCCATCCACGGGATAGGATGAGGATAGTTCAACTTGGCTGGAAGTGGGTCCATTTCCAGATAAGGGCAGCTGCCCTCATCCTAGAGGGAGAACTTTACCTCAAGAAAGCTCTCTCACGGAAAAGTTGAATGGCTGCTGGGGTCAGAAAGCTACAGTGGGTGTTATTTGCTGCCACCCTAAGGCAACTTGTTCCTCAAATAGCTGCAAAGTGTGCCCCCTCCCCCAAGTCCTGGGCGAGCATGTCCACACAGCTGCCTTTTCTTCCAGGGTTCAAGTTCTCTTCCTGACGTCTGAGGCTGGGGAAATCAGCTCAATTGCTTCCAGGATTTTAGGATAACCTTTTCTGATTTACTGTGTTTCAGGCACTTTTATTCCCACTTTATACATAGGGAGGCCGAAGCATAAAGATCTCCCCAGTCTACCTGTGAACCAGTAGAACAAAGACACCACAATGAAGTGGTTCCGTTCTGCATAAAATAAGAAAAATCAAGTATCATAGAGTATGCTTTTAGTGATGCTGTACTCGTTTTTTTTTTTTTTTAAGATTCTGAGATTATTTTGCTCTGGAATGGTAAAATAAATGCCCTTTAAATTTTTTTTTGAAATGAGATACCATAAGGTGTCAGTTTTTGGTTTTTCTTTCTTGGCTAAATCAGAATATAGCCTCTACTAGTTTCTAGAATTGCTTTACAGAACTTTATGCTATGGGTAAATAAAAATGATTAATCTGAGAACCATTGTTGTAGGTGAAAGCTGGTTCCTATGCTACATTCTTACTGGAAGAAAAGGATTTGTGTAATTTTATTCACCTTTTATTGTATTTTTTTATCAGTTAAAAAAAACCCACAGCCAAACAGGACCTCTGAGATCATATAATTTATTTGTATTCACAATTTATCAAGATGTTTTGATTGTAAAGTTTGACCCTGAGACCTTTTAACTCTATATTGGCAGTCAGAATTACACAAAAGCCTGGTATGTGTTTATAAAGGGGATGTTTTTCAGAAGGAAACAATGTGAGTCTCATGTAATTCATAAATTCAATTTTCTTTTCCAGTCTCGTTAAACCATTTACTTTCGAAGTCATTTTTATCTATTTTAACCAGCTCAATTCTGATTCATATGTTTTCTAGCATGAATTTTTGATTTATTGATCAGTCGTATATGTGTGTGTATTAAATTTTATCTACATAGCTTCTACCATTCTAAATGTTCTCTATGGCCATGATTTCCACCACATCCAAATTTTTCATGCCAAATCTGCAGGTCTAAATATGTCCAAAATGTTTGATTTTTTCCTCTAATTTTTTGTCTATAAAAAATTTCACAATGTGCATTTTTTAGCTATTCTATTTTGTGCTTCTTTTTCCTTTCCTTTATTTCCCTCCCTTCTTCCCTCCTTCCCTCATTCCCTTCCTCCTTCCCTCCCTTCCTCCCTCCCTCCCTCCCTTCTTTTTCCCTTCTTCCTTCCCTACCTCCCTCCCTTCCTTTTCTTTTTTATCTTACAAGTCTGATTGTTTTTCCAGGTCAAATTTCACAGTTTTAAGAACCATATCTTTTCCCTAACATAACTAAAGTCAGTTCCTGTTTGGATAGGTTCTCAGCAGATTCAAAACAAACTTGAGGGTCAAAATGGTTGCTTATCCTGATGAGTGACCCAGGATTAGGAACTCTACTGAAGGTCACACATAGAGTGAAAGACAGTGCTCTGTGGGGCCACTTTGCAATATATGGCTATGCTTGTTCAGTGTTAAGAAATATAAAATTGGTATGATCATGAGCGTGTGCCTTTTTCCTAGCACGTACTTCCAGCCCCTCTTCCCAGCTAACCCAGTTCTGACGACCTGACCTCCCTAGGAAATGGCAGCTGGGCCATAGCTCCAAGCCCCTGGCTTTGCCCCGCTTCCTAGTGAGGCCTGCCTTAAGCACTGTGTGCACCAGGGTGACATGATTTATAAACAAGCAGGACTGAAAAAGGAAAAATCCTCTCTTATGGAAAATGAGGTCAGTGGCAGAGATGGGGAGGGGAAGGAGACCAGGTCTTGCTCTCCTGTGCTTTCTACCCCTTTGCCCGAAGCTGTCAGGGCAGCAGTGGGTGGTGCTTTTGGGAACAGACATCTGGAGTGGGGGTCAGGGAAGGTGCCCCAGTGGGTGTGTGTTCTTGTGTGGATGTGTTTGAACAGGAGAATGGTCTGTTTCCCAGTCCCCTAGGACTCCCCCTCTCTGAATGTGCTTGTCTGGATTACTCTAAGGGGGATGTTTGTGTTGTCTAATAATGCCTCAGATTTATCAAGGGATTTGTTTGATTAATTCCAAAGCAGAGGACAGCTGATAGATTAGAGCTTAAAGCTCAGCCTTTGGAGAGGGCCTGTACCCCAACATTGCCTTTTCTAACTCCTGCTAAAGAAGGCTCCCCTCTTCTCCTGGGTGGCCTGACTGTCCAAGTTTCTAAATTTTAGGATTTCACTGTGGGGCAGTTAAAGTCATTATCCTTGAGCTGGGGGGATGGATCAGTGGGTAAAGTTCATGCCGTGTAAGTGTGATCGCTTGAGTGAGTGAGTGCCTTTAATCCCAGGGCTCAGGAGGCAGAGAATGATGCATTCCCCAGAGCAAGGAGGTTCAGTGACAGAAGGAGATACCTGACATCAACCTCTGGACTTCATGTACATGGCCACACATGTCCACATACACATGCACACCATATACACATTCACACATAACAATCTAAAGCCAAGAAAACAACCAGACAACATTGTCCACAGCTAAGTTACATGAGTAGATGTCTGAGGATACAGGTAGTTCTCCAAGTTCATGCTGGTTCTTTTTTCTTCTGGCCTTTTGCTTTTCTTTTCTGCTTACCACAACTATATGTATACTTGATGCTGGGTTTTCTCCTGAGCCAGCGTCAGGACCCTGAGTCCCAGATGTGGTACCACAGGGAAAACAATGAGCTAGAAGTGCAGATGCCTTGAGCACAGTCCAACTCTGTGGAACCTGAGCTCCTCCTCTGCACCTCTCTGTTCCCTATAAGATGTACGGTACTGGCCACAGTTACAACTGAATTCTAGCTTGCCTGATGGTTATGGCTCTGGCGCATAACTAAACTTTAAGCTTCAGTAGTATAAGACTTGTGTCTGCCTTGTTCATCTGCCCTTGGGATATGAGTCATATGCAACAAATGTGTGATGATGAAGTGAACTCATCAAACAAAAGGGATAAACCAAGGCTTGGTGGCTTCTACCTGCCATCCCAGTATTTTTGAAGCTGAGGCAGAATTCCTTCAAATTCGAGGGCAGCCTGGGCTAAGGAGTGAGACCTTGTCTCAAAACCAAAACAAACCAAAAAGGGATGGATATTTTAGATAGCCTAAGAGTCTTCCACTTAAGAAATTCTCATTTTCTCTGAAACAAAACCCATTTTGTTTTTATTGTTTTCAATCACAGAAGCATAGTACCATAGATATTACAGGCTAAAAATTATGATTAGTAATAATCATAAGAATTTAAAAGCCTGTTACTGATACATGTGAAATTGTTTTTAGGGACTCTCTTCTGTCACTTGGACTCTGTGGTTTAGGCAATGGAATGTGTGGCTGGATGTCTGAGCTCTTTGGAAAGGGCTGCAGAATTGATCCCTTTGGAAGGGCACTGAGTAACTGAGTAGAATTAGTAGGCAACATGCAAGGTTCACAGGCCCAGTCTTTTAAGTCCAGGGCATCACAACAACCCCTTGCTTTACAAACGGTGTGTGTGTGTGTGTGTTGGGGTGTGCAGATGTGTGGGATGGTCATGAAGGCATGTCTTCCTCCTCTTCCCAGTTAACCCAGTTACTACAACCTGACCTCCCAAAGAAATGGCAGCTGGGGCCATAGCTCCAGGCCCCTTGGCTTTCCCCCCTTCCTAGCAAGGCTGGTCTTAAGCTCTGTGTGTACCAGGGTGACATGATTTACAAAAAGGCAATGTGCAACCTTTTATGAAAATTAGAGGTGAAGGTTTTTAGGAAAGTAGAAAAGCTAATGGGTCTTGCAAGCGAGAGGACCTTTGGTAAGGCTCCTGGCTTGCCTCTGGATCCCTTGAGTAGTAGAAACTCCTTCTCTCAGCACAAGGCTCTTTGGGAAGCATGCAGTTTAATGCTAACTTGAGCCAATAGGTGACTCCTACCTTTTTAAGCTCACGACAGCCACACTAGGTAATCACGGTCCTTTTGTCTCAAGCCCCTGTTCAATCTCACACTCTCCCATAACAGATTCTAGGATGTGACCAATCAAAAAGGAGAGAGGTGATGCGTGTTCAGTGTGGTGCCAGGCATCTTACATTCCTGTGCCTCTTTTCTTTGCAATTCTGAAATGATCACCATTTTTGAGACACAGTCAGATATCCTATCCAAGGCCACGTAATGAATAGCGAAGTTGGCATTTGAGCTCAAAGCTTTCTGTACACTACATGCCTCCCAGGGAGCCTAACCCTCAGGAGTGTCAATTGACCACTGGCCAGTTATGGTGAAAGGTTCTTACAAAAGGTTTCTCTCTACTTAATTGTTGCTTTCTGTCCTCTGGGGGCCACTTTAAGGTTTCTCCGGTAAGACTTTGATGCATCCTCTGTCAACCTTAACTCCCCATTAGCTCTAAGTGTGGTGCTAGATGGCTGTGGACGGCCACCCTATTGTGTGTGAACACTGTCTTGGTTTATTAGATTTATTCCTAAGTGCATCCAGGGCATTTTGGGGGGGGTCTCAAGTGCCTAAACTGGTATCTGGCATGCAGTATGTGGACAGGAAGTGTTAGTCGTTTCAAACTGAACAGATGTGAAGACTCACAAGGAAGGCCAAGGACGAAGACTGCTGGTGAATTTTACTCCTCCCAGCTGTTTTGAGAACCTCAAAGCCAGACTTTGTTCAACTCATCTCAGACTCTTGGGGGAAGCATCCAGTGGTCCAAAAATATGAACACAAAACATCTATGGACAATATGCCTTCTTGGATAGTACTGTGTGTCTTGTTATATGTGAAAATTTCTAAAGTCTTACATTACTTGATTATCTTTATAAAATCCAATGTTGGGGCTTGGTGATGCACACCTTTAATCCCAGCTGTCAGGAGGCAGAGGTAGGAGGATCGCCAAGAGTTTGAGGCCACCCTGAGACTACATAGTGAATTCGAGGTCAGCCTGGGCTAGAGCGAGGTCCTATCTTGACCCCCCCAAAAAATTCAAATATCTTTTAAATGCAATTGACCACAGATTTGTTTTTTCAAGTTATACTTGTTCATATCTTGCTTGTTGTATTGTTATAAAATTCATTTTTGATCTATTACCTCAACGTGCTTCCTTTCTCTAATATATATTTATATATATATATATGTATATATATATATATTAGGTCATACTACAATGATCATACTACAATGCACACTGCAGTCTAGGATATTTAGCAGCAGTTTTTCTATCAGTTATACTCTGGTCTTGGCAAATCCAAACTTAGCTTTCTTAACTTTGTCCTAAAGAGCAGTTGATTGCAGTGGCTAGACTTGGGAGGGAAGTAATAGCTGTGTTTGGAGGAATCGTACTCTGGAAGGAAAATGGCTTTAATTTCAAAGAAGCTGAGTTCCAATCCTAGCAGTTGTGTAGACTTGGGGACATCAACTTTTTGAGCCTGGGTCATTGTGTATGAAGTGGGGATAACAGCAGTATCTCTATCAGGAGACGTACATGAGGTCACATTACACATATGATGGGTGCAAGAGACCTTTCATATTATAGTGAATATTTGAAGTTGTTTTCTAGGGTACACTTTCCAATTTCATGATGCCACTGTGAATCAGGATCCCACTTCATCATTTTTTGACAGGATCTAGCATAGTGATGAGTGAATAAATCTACCATATAATACTAATTATTCACAAAATGCTTCCAGTCATAGCTTCATTCATACCTTTTAGCAACCTGGTTAGGTAATTAGTATTCCCATGCTTACTGATGTGGGTATGGAAAATGAGGCTCAGAGAGATTGAGTTGCCCAAGGCCACATATCTGATATGAAACTGAAGGGCCAGCCCTCAAAACCAGGCTTCTGCAAGTGAAATGT
This sequence comes from Zapus hudsonius, assembly GCA_004024765.1. Lineage (NCBI taxonomy): Eukaryota > Metazoa > Chordata > Mammalia > Rodentia > Dipodidae > Zapus > Zapus hudsonius. Next base: position 7,306 of record PVHP010053404.1, read on the forward strand.
GGTGTAAACATGTGATGGGAATTTATTCAGTCTTAAAAAGGAAGGGATTTCTGGCACTTGTTACACCTTGGATAAATCTTGATGACATGATGCTAAGTGAAATGAACCAGGCGCAGAAAGAAAATTACCACGTGATTCCACTTGAATGTGGTACCAAGAGCAGCCACAACCATGGAGACAGAAAGCAGAATGGTTATAAGGGAGAGAGAAACAAGGAATTAGCATTTCAGGAGTGTAGAGTTTCAGTTTTTCCAGATGAAAAGACTCTGGAGGTGGATGGAGGTGATAACTGTACAGCATTATGAATGTACTTAATATTTCTAAACTGTGAATTTAAAGAGAGTCTGGGAGTGTGGCCTAGTGGTAAAACATCTGGCTACCGTGGGTTCGATCTCTAGCACTGCGACAGACAAACAAGAAACAGGTTAAGATGTTTAAGTTTTATGCAATGTGAACTTTTTCACAACTTCTAAAAAACACACAAAACTTTCCAGGAGGGATGACTCTAAACCCGGCTCTTTCTTGCAATCTATACCCCACAACAGCTCTCCCTGCTGAAGGTCTGTGGCATACTGTTCTTGCAAAGTTTGTAGACTTTAGCTCCACTGAAACCCTGGGAGACCACCTGCTTCTTCTAAAACATTTTTCAAATTGGCATAAACTCCAATGACTTAAGATATTTCCAGAGTGAGGGATTCTTGGAAAGTGGCTGGATCTTCTCTCCCAAGAAGTCACTGGGGTCAAGAAATGGAATAATTTTGATTTCCAGTATTGATTAGTGTTTCCTTTGTGCCAGGCACCCTGCCCAGTGCTTTTGAATACGTTAGCACCTTATAACACTTCCATAAGTCCTTCTAGGTAAAAGGACCCTCCCCATGTTACACATGGGAAAAGTTAGGATTTGGAGAGGTTAGTCAATGTGTCTGAGGTCACATGTATGGAAGAGTCAGGACTTCCATCCCAGTCTATCGGATTCTAGAACTCCCCGCTTACTCCCATTCTCTCTCAGGAGGCAGGGTGCCTGAAGAGGCGCCAGTGTCTAGGGTGTTTGCCACCATAGAGGTTGATCAATTTCTCCCTGCCTCTAATGATGCCCTTCCTTTCTGTCCTGCCAGATGATGGACATCCTCTTATTCAGGTCAGTGCCTCTCCTGATTTCATGGTGGTCAGGCTCAGATATATATTTTTTTCTCTGGTAGGTCATGCTGCAATTTGAGGATAGCTTTTCTTTCCTTAGGAAGTTGGCATACAAAATCTGTTCCTTGCCAGTGTCCCTCATCTGTGAGGACCTTCTCAAACCCTCAGAAAGTGCTATAGGTGACGATCTTATGACCTAAGACTGGGAAGTGTTATTGGCTAGCCGTCTCTTTTGTTTGAAAGCTTAAACTGGCAAATAGAAGCTCAACCCGCCACTTTAAGTGTACAAGCCCAAAAAGACACTAGGAATTTCAATAAGTGTCTCTCGAATGTTTACCATGTGCCTGGCATTGTGCTAAACACTATGTGGAGGATCTCATTTGGTCCTTACCACAGTAATATCAATTAGGCACAGTCAGTTCTGGTATAATGCTTGTTTTACAAACGTGAATTTGTTCCAGTAAAATTGATATATTAGAGAGAACTTTGAGCATAATAATTTTCATTTTGATTATGCATGATTTTGTCTAGGAAGGCACTTAGGTGAGGGCAGAAAGCTACTGTCCCCTGCATTAGCTGTGTAGAAGCACCTGAATGAACACACCCTTCTCAAACCCCAATCAGTGACCTCAGGCACCACGCATGTGTGATGTGAGCCTACCTCATAGCTGATATGACACCTTGTCATACAATTCCAAGTGACCTTCTTTCCACCACTTCCTGGCCGTTCACAAGTTCTTCACTTCTGCAAGCAAAAGGAAAGTGGCTGGGTCTTCTCTCCCAAGAAGTCACTGGGGTCAAGGACTGGAATAATTTTCTGTGTGTGGGTCTGTGACCTAGTCTGTATATGGAGCTTAGAGGACAACCTTGGGTGTTGGTCCTTGCCTTCCAGCTTGTTTGAGGCAGGGGCTTCTGCAGTTCACTGAGGCAGACATCAGGCTAGCTGGCCCACAAGTTTCCAGAAGATTCTCCTGTCTCGGCTTCCCATCTTGCTGTTGGAGCACTAGGATTATAGGAATGCATGCTGTAGCATCTATGTGTGTAGGTTCTGGAAATCTGAAAGTAGGTCCTCACTCTTGCTAGAAAACTCTTTACCCAGGTAATCCTTCCAGTCCCAAATTTAGATCTCTTTAAAATTACTATATTATTATAATAGTTGTGTGTTTCTTAACACATGTATAAAACTGGTTTCTATCTTTTATTAAGTATTTCTGATAAAGTTTTTAGTATTGGACCCTACTCCCATTCTCTCCATTAAGCCTATAGATTTTACGGTGTGGCTGAGGAATGCAGAGATAATTGTAGCAAAACTGGTTTTATCACTATTTCCATGTGGCAGAAGAGGAATTTGGAGCTAAGAAACTTGCCAACAAAATATCTTTCACAGAAAGTAGCAAAAAGAAAGTAGCAAAACCATGACTCAAACAGGTGATTTTGCCTTCGTGTCTGTACTCAAACCCCCCCAAGGCATTACAACACAAGAAGTTCTCTGTGCTGGTCTTGGGGCATGTCCATAGTCATAGACTTCCTCTTCTCTGAGTTGTTGGTCAAACTCTCATTCCTGAATACAGAGGTCCTATAAGTGTGTGAGAGGTCCTAAGGTGTTAGGACATGGCCTTGATCTGTTGCTGCACAAGTGGTCCTCTCGTGTGTGTGTTTCTTTCTCCTCCCCACATTGTTGCTTCTTTCCAGGCTACCTGGCATCTGACAGCCACTACCTGCTACTCTGCCCTGCAATATGGAATTGTTAGCATCACAGAGCAAAGGCATGCAACACCAGAACTGAGGGTTCAGTCATAGAGAAATAGATTCTCATGTCAGGGCAGGTGAAACTAACCCCCTAGGCTTTGTAGGGTCCACTTTTCTCACTGTGCTTGGTACGTCCAGACAGAGAGCTATGAAGAGCTTTAATGTGCATGAGCCTCTTTGCTGCTGGAAGTGCACCATAGTGCTCAGCTAAGAGAAGTGTCTTTATGTGTGTGTTTTCATAAATAAGGGAAAGCCATGTGCTTACTCTCCCTGGAGGTAGGAGGTTAAGATAGGCTGTTGGGAAGTACTATCTTTCCCTTATTTTTCCTTCTGATATGATGTCCTGGTGTAATAGTCAACGGAAACCCACTGGTGGTCTGCTCTGATGATTGGGGTCCTGGGCAAAAGCATACTTGGAGGTCAGTAGCCAATCTCTGTTTTCTTCACTTGCAGCACCACAAAGGTACATCATGTTTATGGGAGTACCCCAGCCTGGAAGTCCAGAGCTCTACTGAGAGCTTGACCTTGGCCTCTTCTTGATACTAGAGTGTGCACAATTATGGGTTGGTCTTCTTTGAGAGATGGGCCA
>PVHP010053405.1:0-10784 GCA_004024765.1 Zapus hudsonius
CATAAGCCAGATGAACCCATTCCTCCACAAGCTGCTTTTGCTTGGGTTCTTTCTGCGCAACAATAAGAAAGCTGACTGCAACACCTTGTGACAGGGAACCATGGATAGCCTAGTATTCAGCCAGGTACTCCTGGCCATGCCTCTGGATAGTCTCCCCCACCACGGCTCTCACAATCTTTCTGCCCCCTCTTCTGCTCAATTCCGTGAGTCATGGTGATTGAGTATTAAGGCTGCTTTAAGGTTGTGAGCTTAGGGGTCTTTGTGTCAAAAATCGTTGTTTTCTGTCTCACTGGCTTATCCTGTGTTGATTTAATGGCAGTGGCTGTGGGTTGCTTATTCATCCCGATATTCTCTGTGGGGTTCCATAGGGATTCTCTATGGTATGACTGTGGTGGCTTCTCTCCTGCCAGAATCTCAGCCATCGGCCTACAGTCGGCCGGCAGGGCTAGATGGGCCCCAGCTCTCTGGCTACAACCTAAAAAATACAAACACAATCTCCATCAGAGAGTGAGATCAGTGCAGGCCAACAAACACACACAATTCTGGGCTACCTAGATTCTATCCCTAGTAGCCTCCCTGTAAATCACTCCCATAGTGCAACTTGTCCTGGGAGCCCAAGAGTATGGGATCCGGTGCCCATTGATCTGAATCCCAAGTTCCAGCCAAGGGGTCTCCCTCACCAAGTTGAAAATTGGCCAAATTTGAAAGCTGTTGATTGTCTCCCCCAGGCCCAGGCTCCTCCATTACACAAGTGCTCCTTTCTTGGTTCACTGTTCTATCCCAATAGGAGTTGTGGCCAGCCTACTCATGACTGCAGATTGTGTTTCGTGTCAGTGGTCTCAGTTTATTCCAGCTATCGTTGATCAGTTTCCCCTGGCAGCCTGTGCAGCGCCTTCCAGCACTACACTAACTGACTTCTGGGGGCTGGATACCATTCCGGACGTTGAAGGGTCTCTCAATGCTGATCGATGGCATTCTGTGATTTCTTCAGCAACAGGGTTTTGCCTCAGGCCTGGGGAGGGCACTCAAGAGCTTTGACAGAATTCTGTCTTGTTGTTGGAATCTCATGAGTCGCTTTGGTCAACAGCTCAGTGAGGGAAGGAACCAGTGGTTGGAACCAGGGGTTGTCAGGCTGATCTAATTATTCACAGGCTTAGACTCTCTCCCCTAACCACTCATAGCCCCTCTTGACAGGCTACGCTCACTACTTTCTCAATAGGTTACAGTATGCTCATAAGGATTTTATAGTTTTGAACCGAATATGGTTTATCCTCATGCTTAATCTATTCCCCTCCCCCATCCGTTACCCCTCATTCATAACGTCTCACTTCTTTCTACTAGTATTTATAAAGAAAAAAGTTATCCTGGTTAAGGGCCACATATGAGGGTAAATATGCTGCATTTGATTCTCTGTTCTTTTGAGAGTTCACTTAGTAAGATCTGCTCGAAGTCAGACTATTTTTTCCTAAATTTCGATATTTCATTTTTCCTTTCAGCTGAGTAAAATTCCATCGTATAAATATACCACAATTTCTCTGTCTATTCTTCCATGGATGGGAATTTGGATTGATTCCAATTCTTGGCTATTATGAATTGAGCTGCTATAAATATGTTTGTACAAATGTTTCTGCGTCAAAATGTGCCATCTTGTGGATAGATGCCTAATAGAGGGATAGCTGGGTCCATAGGAAGGTCTATGTCCATTCTGTTCAGAAATCTCCACACTGCTTTCCATAGTGGTTGAACAAGTCTGCAATCCCACCAGCAGTGAGTGAGGGATCCTTTTTCCCCGCATCCTCGCCAGCAACGAATGTTGTAGGTTTTCTTTATGATTGCCATTCTGAATGGGGAAAGGTGGTATCTCATTCTGGTTTTGATTTGTATTTCCCTGATGCTTAAGGATGCTGAGCACTTTCTTTAATGCGTCAAGGCCAGTTGTGTTTTTTCCTCCTTGAATTCTCTGTTGAGATCAGTACCCCATTTTGTGAGGGGGCATTTTGGGATTTTGTTATTAATTTTTTTGAGTTCTCAATAGGTTTGGAATTTAGGCCTCTGTCTGAGTTTTAGCTGGCGAAAATCATTTCCCAATTTGAAGGGGGTCTATTGGCTCTGAGTATGCTTTGTTTGTCTGTACAGAAGCTTTTGAGCCTGATCAGGTCCCATTGGTTAAGTGTTTTTCGTATTTCCTGGGGTGCTGGAGATTTTCTCAGGAAATTTTTTCCAACTCCTATTTCATTTAGAGTTCCTCCTATTTTTTTCTTCCAGGGTGTTCATGGTTACCGGATTTATATTAAGGTCTCTGATCCATTTGGAGTTGATTTTTGTGCACGGTGAAAGGAGTGGGTATATTTTCATTTTTTTACAAGTGCCTATCCAATTCCTCCAGCACCATTTGTTGAAGGTGCTATCTTTGGCCCAGCATACATTGTTGGCCCCCTTGTCAAAGATGAAATAACTGAAGTTACTTCCATTCAAAGCTGGGTCTTCAATTTTGTTCCATTGATCGGTGTTTCTGTTTTTATGCCAGTATCATGCTGTTTTTGTTACTATGGCTTTGTAGTATGTTTTGAAGTCAGGGATGGTGATACCTTCTGAGTAGGATTTTTTACTTAGAATAGTTTTGGCTATCCGAGGTCTTCTGCCCTTCCAAATGAATTTAGAGATAATTATTTCTATGTCTGTGAAGAAAGAGGTTAAAATATTGATCAGCATAGCATTGTATCTGTAAATCGCTTTTGGCAGGATTGCCATTTTTACTATATTGATTCTCCCTATCCATGAACATGCAATATCTTTCCATCTTCTCACATCCTCCTCTATTTCCATCCTTAGTGTTTCAATATTTTCCTTATATAAGTCCTTTACAACCTTGGTTAGTGATATTCCAAGGTATTTGATTTTATTTGAGGATATAGAAAATGGGACAGTCTCTCTAATGTCTTTTTCTGTCTGCTTGTCTTCTACGTAAAGAAAGGCTACTGATTTTTGTGTGTTAATTTTGTATTCTGCCACGTTACTGAAGGCATTAATCACCTTCAGGAGGTTACTGATACTATTCTTTGGGTCTGATATATAAAGGATCATATCATCTGCAAAGAGGGATAGTTTAATTTCTTCCTTTGTGATTTGTATCCCTTTTATGCCCATCTCTTGTCTAATCGCTTGGGCTAGAACTTCAAGCACTATGTTAAAGAACAGTGGTGAGAGTGGGCAGCCTTGTCTTGTTCCTGAATTGAGTGGGAACTCCTTGAGTCGTTCCCCATTGAGAATGTACTGTGCTTTAGGAGTTTTGTATATTGTCTTTATTAAGTTGAGGAATAGGCCATCTATGCCTATTCTTTAAAGAGCTTTGTACATGAAGAGGTGTTGAATTATGTCAAAAGCCTTCTCTGCATCTATTGAGATTATCATGTGGTTTCTGTGTTTGAGCCGATTAATGTGCTGTATTACATTTATCAACTTGCGTATGTTGAACCATCCCTGCATCTCTGGGATAAAGCCAACTTGGTCAGGGTGGATAATATTTTGATGTAGCATTGTATCCATTTTGGTAGGACTTTGTTCAGGATTTTTGCATCTAAGTTCATCAGAGATATGGGTCTGTAGTTCCCTTTTCTTGTTGCATCCTTCCTATGCCCTTAGCCTGGGTTTCTTCTCCCTCTGGGATACCCAAGATTCTATACTGGGCCTCTTTATGGTATCCCATAGATCCCTCAAATTTTGCTCACTTGATTTCTTGAATTTATTGAAGCCTATGACCTCCTTATTAATTCCTTCTGACTTGTCTTCAACTTCTGATATTCTGTCCTCCAGATTGTCAACTCTGGTACTTATTAATTCAAGGGAGGTTTTTAACATCTCCTTTTCATTATTGGTTTCTGCTATAGTTTTGTTTATAGTCTCCAATTCTTTGGTGAGATCCAATTTTCAATCTATTTTTGTTTTTACCTGGGATTCCTGATAATCATTTTTAAGTTTTCTGAATTCCTCATCAAATGTAATCAATTGATTTTCTAGTTCCTCCCTTAGTTGATTAATCTTCAATTCACTTAATGTGTTTCTGAATTCATTCATATTTCTCTCCATTAAATTCAGTCTGGAATCTATGCTTGAGTTAAAAAGCTTCATCTCATTCATGTCTTTTCTCATAATTTCCATATCAGCCATTAACTCTTTCATATTTGCATTGCAGTTGTGGTCAGTAGTCATATTATTCTCTCTTTGTAATTGTATTTGTGCTGCCTCTACTTCCTTGCCACTTTCCTGTTCCATAAAGTGACTAGGAGCCCTGGTTTGGGGAGTTCCTTCTTTGATTTCTGTGGGTTTTTTCCATTGATTTCTGCCCATGTCCAGATAGGGTAGTGGGACTCAGGCACCCTGGGGAGTGCTATTCAGCCCATTTTACTTCCCGGCAGTGGTGCGTGATACCTGGTACTAGCATGGAGACTGCCTGTGTCCGCTTTGCAGGTACCCGTCTAAACCGGCCCCTGCCGAGTTTCCCAGGCAGCTGCCTGAGGTCTGGCCTCGGAACCAAGCTAGGTCAGGTTGCCCAAGGATCATGCCTGACTTTGTAAGTGGGGTGGTCATGGACAGAAGCTTGTCTGAGGATCGCGTGCTGGAGAGAGGGGAGCCCTGTGAGGGGAAGCTGCTCAATCAGCGGCAGGGCCGCAAGTTGACAATGGTGGGAGTTGGGGTGGGGGAGTGTCCAGCTCTGTGTTCCCCTTAGGAGCAGACAGCCGCTGGGGTGCCCTGTGGTGGTCCCGAAGCTGGGGAGAGGCTGGGCCTGGGTTGAGGTCCAGCTGCGACTCGGGGCCTGGATTCCAGCCAGAAAATCAATCCTCCATGTAGAGACAGCCCGTGCAATCCTGGTGAGCACCCGCCCGAGGTACGGCTCTGGAACCAAGCTATGTCAGGTTGCCCAAGGATAGTGTCTACCTGTGTACGTGGCGGGGGGTCGTGAAGAGAAGAGCCTCCGAGGATCGGGTGCTGGAGGTAGGGAAGCCCTACGAGGGGAAGCCGGTCAATTGGCGGCTGCAAGGGGGCAATGGTGGGAGCTTAGGTGGGGGAGGGTTCGGCTCTCCGCTCCTCTGCAGAGCAGAGAGCTGTTGGGGAACCCCGTCTGCGCTGGCTCAGGAGTTGGGGAAGGGAGGGAGGGCCCAGGCTCAGGTCTGGCTGGTGTCCAAAGTTTGAATCCCAGCTGGAAAATCAAACCTTTATGCAGAGAGTCCTGGTGACACTGTTACTCGTCCACCATCTTGCTCTGCCCCCCTTATTTTTGATAGAGATACCAAAAATACTCATTGGCAAAAAGAAAACATATTTAACTAAAAAAGTACTAGGAAAATTGAAGAGCTATATATAAAATATTAAACGAGATACTTATCTCTTACTGTACACAACAATCAGCTCCAGATAGATTAAAAATCTTAACATAACACTTGAACATTCTTAGACATCAGGGAATGAATATTAGTGGTGCAACTACTATGGAAATCATGTGGAGATTTTTAGAGGAGACAATGGTAACTGCAGAGATACCTGGTCAAAGGGCTGAGAATAAGTGACTATTGAATGTTCAACCATAAATGGGACATCTTTATCACCCCCTCTAAGGCTCAAAAAAAATCACAGAAGTGGTGGAAAGAATGCAAGAGCCCATGAAAAGGTAGGGAATGATGTTGATTTCCAGGCATGACAATGATAACCTGCACAAGATTCACCCCTTCAACATTTGATAACAAATGAAAGAGGGGTCCATGAGGTCTGTCCCTCTCTGAAGATTATACGTAGTTTCAGTTAATGGCTTGTGGGAGAGAGGAGCGACAGACATTTTGAAGATGCCTATGTTAGAGTAAATAGCTCTCCCTCCATGCTCATGCAAGCAACCATAGTTAAACTTGGTTGCACACAAAGAAAGACAAAGAAAGAAAGAAAGAAAAAAGAAAGAAAGAAAGAAAGAGAAAGAAGAAGAAAGAAGGAAAGAGACAAAGAAAAAGAGAAAGACAGAGAATGAAAGAGGAAAAAAAGTGAGATAAAACAGTGAGAGAGAAAAGGAAGGAAGGAAATGAAAGGAATAGAAGGAGTAGGTGGGAAGAAGGAGGGTTTCAGTAGGAATGAGAGGGTATTGGAGGTGAATATATTCAAAATTCAATATGCCCATGTATGGAAATGACATAAGTCTTTATTATGTATAATTATGCATTCTAATAAAATTTAAAAAAATAAAGGGGGGAATGTGTGCTGCTGCTGGATTGCACTTTGTCCTTTCCTTCCTGACATAATTCTTCTTGGGATTTCCCTCCTCTCCTCATTGCTCCTCTCTCATGCAGAAGGGAGATTTTGAGTTCTGTGTAGATCTTTTAATTGCCTGAGTTAGTAGGGAGTGGGTTAATCCTACAGCTACAGCCTCTATGTATTGTCTTATATGATTCCCAAAAGCTTGGTGCTCAGAGCTCCTGCTGTTAATCAGAAGTTTTATTATTGTTAAACTTGGCCAATATGCAAAGCATTCACTCCCTCTTCCCAAGACATGCATCACTGTCCCTAGCCCAGGGGTTCTCACGAAACCAGGTCTCAGCTGTTGAATAATTTCATGATTTAAGTGCTGCAGAGGCTGCTTGTCAAGGGCACTTTTTTCATTTAATTAAAAAAAACAAGCTGTAATTAATGTACACTATCATTAAGGTGGACCTAGTCTGTTATAGCAATTTAACTCCACATCCAAACTTCTAGCTCTGGATATGCTGAAGTTCTGTCTTTTTCCAGAATCATAAATAAATCCCTTCATTATCAGTCTTGAACTCCAATTTAGGTGGTAGAGTAGATAATTCTTTTAAATCCAATAGGCACTTCAGGTAGGGTATTTCTTTTCTGTATTGATCTCTTTCTTTCCTTTCATCACCTTAACTGGAATCTTAACTTACGGTCAATTGTCTCTTTTGACAGGTACATTTCAGTCAGCCTTGGTACTGCTTTGACGTCAAAGCCCCCCAGACAGTTATTTCTCAATGGCCAGCAAAATAAGAAGTGTAGATCTCAGCTACAGGCAGTCTATTCACCTCTCCATGATTTGAGCTAATTATAGGGAAGAACCTCTTTGCCCACCAAGAAGGAGAAATAGGTTTCACAGAGGTGTGATAGTTCTGAAAGGTACAAGCTACCCCCTCCTTTAGTCATTTTGCCTCCAATCAAAATGTCCTTTATTACTTGAAATTTTCTAGAATCCCTCCTCCCATCAGCTCTGTGAACCCACTGGGAGCTGCTGGCTTAATTTCCACAATAGCTTCAGTTAATTAGTATCCCAGGGTAACTGACTTCCCTTAGCAACAGAGGTAACAATGGCTTTAGCTCACAAATTACCTTAGCTACAATTTTCTTCCACTGAAAAAATATTCAATATTCAATCACAGGTTTTTAACAGAAATTAATCTGATGTCGACTCATCATTAAATATTTATCAAATTCCTACTGTGTGCAATTCACAGAATAGGCCACTGAGTATAGACCTCAATTCACAGTGGTCCTATCTCTTGGGAAACATAAAAAGGAATTGGAAGGAGAAGATAAGAACTAAAATAAGTCTACAACAAAATAATATTTAATTAATCACTTGGTTTGAAAACATAGAGGATATCTATGGCCAATGAAGGTCTTTTGTACTGTTAGTGAAGTTTTAAACTTGAAAGCACATCTATGCATGGAGTCTGATAGATTTTAATTCAAACCCTAAAAGTGCCACTTCTGTGTGATCTCTGACATGTTTTTTAAACTTCAGAAGTTTTCCCATAAACATGGAAAACCAAAGTCAACTACAAATAGCATATGAGGACTAGAAAGTTCACATAGTGCCTAGCACATTGCCTGGTCAACAGTCACTCATGTTATCACTGGTAACAGGCTCAAAGATGTAATAGGCTTTAGGAGGTAATAATGGATGTTGTCCTTGGAAGATCTGCTAAGGAATAACCCTTGGTCATTGTATTATTAATGGTATTACTGTAAATTATGATATCTCTTATTCTTTGTGCTTGCATTTACATGAGTACCACTTGCTTTTTCAGAGAATATTCAAGCTTTTTGTCTTGTTTTCTTCTCACACAAGACTTGGAGATTGTTGCAATAGTGGCTCCTCTTCCACCTCAATTCTACATAAGAGGAAATTGAGACCTTGCAAGCTAAAGTCACTTACTCTGGAACACATAAAGCATTAGTGACTTGAACCCAGGTCATCTAACTTCATCCTAATAGTCCTGATAACTGAAAGTAGCACTCACTCATGTAGATGAAAGTGATCCATAATACTCTCCAACTCCCATCTCTAAGAAACCTTGTCTCTCAATACTCTTCCCTAGGTGCAGTCATCCTGCTGCTAAAGATCATCAACAGTCTTCCAAAAAAATCTTAAAGTCAGTCAGTGCTTTTGCTGTTTTCATATATCTTGACATCACACAGCATATAACAAATTGACAAATTTCTAATGTGAAAAAAGTAGAAACTAAATGCCCTCCATTGGTGAGTTCCTATGGACAAAATTAACCTTATTTCAAGTGGAAACCAGGGAACAGTCCTGAGACTCGAGTCCTGCCTTCCAAGTCTAGCTAGCACTTGCCCCTTCCCCCTTTGCTTGTTACAAGAAGAATATTAGGCTCTTATTCCTTCTTTAAAAAAATATTTAGGGGCTGGATAGATGGCTTGGTGATTAAAGGCACTTGATTGCAAAGTCTGATGACCTGGGTGTGATTACCTAGTACCCATGTAAAGCCAGATGCACAAAGTGGCGCTTGTGTCTGGAGTTTGTTTGCAGTGGCTGGAGGACCTGGCAAGCCCAAGCTCTCAATCTCTCTCTCTCTCTCTCTCTCTCTCTCTCTCTCTCTCTCTCTCTCTCTCTCTCTCTCTCTCTCTCTCTCTCTCTCTCTCTCTCTCCTCCCTCTCCCTCTCCCTCTCTCTGTGTCTCTATCTTTCTCTCACAAATAAATAGAATTTGTTTAAAAGTTTATTCATTTATTTGAAGGAGAGAGAATATGATTAGGCATGCCAGCACCTCTTGCCATTGCAAACTAACTTCAGTTGCATATGCTGCTTTGTACATCTGACTTTATTTGAGTGCTGGGGAATTTAACCCAGACTGTCAGGCTTTGCAAGCAAGTGCATTTATCCACTGAGTCATCACTCCAGACCTTTAAAAATATTTATATATTTGAAAGAGAGAAGGAGAGAATTGAATTGTTCTAACCACAAAACAAACATCATTATTACAAATCAGTTAATGTCCATAAGGAATCCCTTATATTTTGGGCTCTTTGTTTTATAATAAGTACTAGAATAAAATTGCACTTTTCCTGTTTTGTCAGTTTTGTGTAAATAGAGAATGCATTAGCTCTTAAAAAGAATTCAGATGCTAAACAAAATTCTACCTTCTAGAAAAGTAAAAACGAGTCTAGTGTTTTGGTGCATGCCTTTAATCGCAGCCCTAGAGAGACAGAGGAAGGATGGTCACTGTGACATGGAGAACAGCCTGGAAATACACAGTGAGTTCCAGGTCAGCCTGGGTTAGAATGAGAACTTACCTAAAAAAATTCAATGAAAGTATGAATGGAAACAATTTTTGTCATATGTGTAGTTTAAGATGTAGTAATCTCTGGATAGATTAACATTAATTAATCACCTACAAAGGGAATGCACTACATCTGTATTTCTCATATAATACTAATAGCAATCCTATTGATACGGGTTGCTGATAATTAATAATTGTAAGCAACATGGGGAGAGAGAGAGAGAGAGTTTTGGAATCCTCCCTTCCCCCTTCTCCTACTCTGAGTTCTTGTCCTCTAATGCCAAAGAATTGTACACAGGGACAGAATTAAATTTTAATTACACGTTTATTCTAATTTAGTAGATAAGGAAAAGGGGAGTTGGATGGGGAAATTTCCCAGTCATCATGTGGGACGTTACAGAGTTCTCCTGCCACCAGTGTGCAGAAAACACGTGTCAGAGAGTTCACAGAGCTTATATTATTTAGTTAGATAAACAGCCCAAGAAAAGATAACAGAAAGCTCCCTTTATGAGAAAGAGAGGTTCATGAGAGAAAAGGTCTGGAGCCTGCCCCCCTACCCCAGCCATCAGCTGGGCTAGGGGTACAGGCCTTATCTCACTGAGGCCTGGGTCAGCAGTCCTTCTACTCCATTGCCATGTGGGGGAGGAGGGGCCTACTTCCTCTAGGGAAGAGAATTTAAGTCTTCCCAGGTGAGCCAGAGAGAGACATCTGATTGGCTTATATTTGACCAATCAGTTTTAGCACCTAGGTTGTAGCTCTAAATAAACACCTCTCCCTCAAGGGGAGGGGCTGGAAGGGTAGTGGTGGTCCCTGCAGACACCTGACTGTCACAATCCCCCCTCTGAGAAAATAACCCTCACTGCTGTTAGGGTACTGATGTGTGGATTTTGGGGAAAAAACATTAGAAAGTATATACATGTTTAAAAGAAATAAAGGCACCAGAAGAAGTACATATATATTTAAGAAATAAGAATTAACAATACCATTTTTGAACCTATTAAGAAGCAAGGCAAACTTAATAGTGGCAAGCTCTGACTGGGGAGGGGTCAAAAGAGAGGCTTGGCAACCTTGTGTGGGGTCTCACTCCTAAGCTTTCATACTATGAAAGTTGAGTTTGCACACCCATTTATAGATGATGAAAATGGAGGTGAAAGGTATTGATCCCTCACTTGCAGTAAAAAATTATTAAGGTAGATATTAGATATTAATCCAACTCTAAAGCCAAAGTTTT
>PVHP010053406.1:0-10784 GCA_004024765.1 Zapus hudsonius
CTAGGGCTGCCCTCGCCCGCACTCGAAATCCGCAAGCCTGCCTGTCCGCCCACCTGCTGCACCCCGCACCCGGAGGTCCACAGCTGTCCCTGCGCACCCACGATTGGGCCTCCCTCGGGTGGGCCTGGGCTGGGCTGTGAGGATGGGTGACCAGAGACCTCAGTCCCCAGGCGTTTCGTGGGGGCGTCCTGGGCGTGGGGTATGTCAGGTCCAGTTCTGTATTAATGTCAAGTGGTAGTGTTATAGAACCTTCAAGTGTGTGCTGAACAGATGCTCAGTGGTTGAGTACTTTCTGTGCAGGCATGAGGGCATGATCCCCAGAACCCACAAAATCTGTTAGTGTCCACAGGTATCTGTAACCCCAGTTCTGTAGGGGTGCAGAGACTAAAATATTAGGAGAATGTGTACGTGCTTATGCATTCGAGCATGCACACCACACCTGGCAAGATCTGGGATCAGTAAGAAGAGACTAGCTCTAATAAGAACGGGGGCACCACATGGATACATGCCACACACGGGCACACACACAGTCAAAACCAAAACACCCTAGCTGTACTGGCTTAATTTTCATTTGCTAAAGACACTATCTAACCTCCTTCCGATTTAATTGTACTGCCAGAAATAATATCTAAAACATCATTGTGTTGCAAGCGTCTGTTTTTCTAGTTTTTATTATTTACATGAGCAGCATTTACATACAGTCAACCATTGGGATATCTGGTGGACTTAATGCAGAGAGTATGCCTGTGTTGGCAGTTGGCAATCAGAGGCCAAGGGATCTCAAGTCCAAGACCATATGTCATTGTTAGCTTTTACCTCTAACCACTTGGTTTCCAAGAGAGTGATAGGGAGCTGGGACCACCCTGGTGATGTTATGTTGATTGCTTAGTGAGGATTTCCGTGAGTGTTTGACCACCTTTCCTTGTCATAACCTTCACAGTGGGAACAGGCACTCCCTCCTTGCTGGCTTAGGTGCTGCCTGAGCTGCCCTTATTTCAATTCTGAGGGAGCAGCAGTGCCTGGCTCCTCATGGTCACACCTTCAAGGAGATGAGACCCTCCCTGTGCCCATGGGAGGTGACAGCCAAAGTGTTGGATGGATAGCAAGAGCTAGTCCTGTGTCCCTCTCCATATGCTATTCATTCTTCCTTAGCACCTTGGCTGACTGTGAAGAGAAGACTGTGGTCCCCAAGATCAGCAAGGAATGGCCAGAGAGACCTGGAGCCCTAGGGGATGTGCAGGGAGACACAGCTGTGGCCATTCAGCAACCTGCAGAACTGAGCACCCCAGAGCTGCTGAACAGCCCCAGCAGACCTGAGCACCTCATCAAACTGGAGGGCTGTGCCAGCAGGTAAGGACCTGGCTGCACTGGCCTGTTCTTGCTGCTAGTGGTTGGGGCTTTGGTCAGGTGAGAGCTAATGTGTGGCTCAGATCCCCATCCTGTGAGTGGGCTTATGCTGAGGATCATTCCCTGGGCCTGGAGCAGTGTTGATGGGCTTCCCAGGACTTGAGACAGTGGGATGGGGCTGGAATAGGTGGAAGTGCCTTATCTCCCCCAAGTGTAAGAAGCTCAGTGCACCTGCAGGAGGAAGTGGTACCATTAAACTATGACAAAACCATGAGTGACACAGACTGTGAGAGAAGGAAAGATGAAAAAGAATAATAGAGGAAGCCTGGACAGAGGCCCTTGTGAGAGCAGGGGAAAGACAGTAATGGGGAATGTGGCTGAAGGCATGTTGGTGTGTGTTCCTGTGCATGAATGATGGGTAGTGTGGCTGTGACTCGAGGTGACTGGAATGTGGGCAGGTTCTCAAGTCAGAGCTTTTCCTGTTGTGGGAATGAAATTTAAAGGGGGGGGCCTTCAGAGATAGATCAACAGTTAAGGTGCTTGCCTGCAAAGCCTAATGACCCAGATTTAATTTTCCAGTACCCTCATAAAGCCAGATGCACATGTGGGGCATACATCTGGAGTTTGTTTGCAGTGGCTGGAGGCCCCCAGCATGCCCATTCTCCATCCCCCCTCCTTGCACATACATAAATAAGTAAATATTTGGGCTGGAGAGATAGCTCAGCAGTTAAGGCGCTTGCCTGCAATGCCTAACTACCTGGGATCAATTCCCCAGTGCTCATATAAAGCCAGATGCACAAAGTGGTGCATGCATCTGGAGTTAGTTTGCAGTGGCTGGAGGTCCAGCATGCACCAATTCTCTCTCTCTCTCTCTCTCTCTCTCTCTCTCTCTCTCTCTCTCTCTCTCTCGCTTTTTCTCTCCTTGCAAATAACTAATTTTTTTTTTTATAAATGCTCACCCATTCTGAGTCCCGGGGCTTATATCATTGCCTTATTTGTTAGGTAAGAAGGCATTTTTCGAGCCAGGCTCACCTGTTACAGAGCATATTTTCTAAGATTATTCAATGCATCACTGACTCCTTAGCCTAATCCAAAGACGCTGTGTGAACAACTTGTATTTCTTGTCACATCTTGTGGTTTTCTATAGTGGTCACTGCAGCATGCTATTAGGGACTCTAAACAGTGCATCTTATTAGTCACAGTAGCTAAGTTATGGAACCAACCTTCATGTCCAAGAGCAGAGGAATTAATAGAGAAAATGTGGTATTTATAGAACATGGAATTTTTCAAGCGTAAAGAAGAATGAATTTATGCTGCTTGCAGGGAAATGGATAAAACTGGAGATGATCATATTAGATAATTAAGACAGACTTAGATGAATATCATATGTTTTCTCGTATATTGGGTTTCTAGATTTTATGTAAATACATAAAATAGTAGAAACAAAGCTGTCGAGGGGAACAAAGAGAACTAAGGTATAGAAGGGGATAGTGGAGAGGTGGGGATGTGCTCGGCATACAAAATGTACATTTTAAAATGTCCTTATGTAACACAGTATTGCATCTGATGACAGTTTAAAAATAAATAACCTACAGCCTATAGGGGAGGAGAAGGTGATGGGTGGCAGTGGGGTCAGGAAAGCCTTCTTTACAGGTGGGCACAGGTTGGAGTGGGTTTTGGAAGGCTGAGGAAGAGTTCACCCACTAGACACTTGGAGCAGGCATTCCAGGAATCAGAAAGCAGAGGCTTGTGGAAGGAGAGCTGCCTAGCGAGTGTGGAGCCAGGTTGACTTCAGCGAAAGAAGCACAGAGAAGGTGCTGGTCTGACACCTGCTCCTGAGCTGAGGAGTGGGAACCACACCCCGAGAGGCCCCAGGGCCACTGATGGTTTTCATTCAGGAGAAGGCCATGGCCAGATGAGCTTCAGGAGGGTCAGGCCAGGGAGGTCACAGCAGGACAAGGCAGGAGACCCGTAAGGAGACTGTGGCTCAGAACAAGTGCAAGAGAAAGGTGGTGTGGTGGTTTGAATGTAGAGTGTCCCCCATTGCCTCATGTGTTGGTGAATAAGCTGGTGGAGCCTCTGGGAAGTAGCGCCTTGCTGGAGGAGGTGTGTCACTGGGGATGGACCTTGGGAATATGCAGCCCATCCCCCATTGCCAGTGCTTGCCAGATCTCTCCTTCCTGCCTGCTGATAAGGAGATGTGACCCAGGCTTTTTGCTCAGGCCTGCCATGATGAAATTTCCCCTTGAGACTCAAAGCCAAAATAAGCCCTTTCCTTCCATAAGCTGCTTCTGGTCAGGTGTTTTGTCCCAGCCATGAGAAGGCAACTGCTATAGGTGGTGGCCAAGGCTGCTCCCAGATTACAGGATAGAGGTTGAAAGGAACGAGCTGAGGATGAGCAGGTTTGAGTTCAGTATAGATGTGAATGGAGTTGAGAGTTGTCAGGTTCTAGGTACCAGATGAAGGAAGTGGCAGAGAACATGCCAGAGTTCTCTCTGCTTTTTTGTCATTTCTTTTTTTTTCAAGCAGAGAGAGAGAGAAGGAGAGAGGGAGAGAGAGAGAGAAGAGCACACCAGGGCCACCACCTTGTGGGTCTGGCTTATGTGGGTCCTGGGGAAATGAACCCGGGGCCTTAGGCACTGGAGGCAAGTGCCTTAACCGCTGAGCCATTTCTCCAGCCCCATCTCTCTGCTTTTTTGGACAAACACCCAGGACCACTTGTGCAGTGAGCCTTTGGCTGGGTGGGTAAGGCCATGTGTTCAAGAGTGTAGAGGGAATCTTCCTTTTGGCCTGTACATCCAAACCTTCATCAGTGGACATTTACCTCCACTTCTTCACTTCTTTTGTCTCAAAATACAGAAATGGAGGAGTATTAGTACCTTCTGAAAGCCACGAGCAAGTATAAAGATACAAAGAGGTTATATTCATTACTTTTTCTTGTTGCTGTGACAAAATACCTGACGAAGGTAACTTTGGCTCATGGTTTGAGGGGTAACTGTGGGGGAAGTACAGCAGTGGAGTGTGAGGTGATGAACACTTGCTCTCAGCTAGTCTCCTTCCAGGACCCCAGCCAGCTACATTATAAGTGGTCTTTCCTCCTTAGTTAAAACTCTCTGAAACATCCTCATGGATAATTATGCCCAGAGATGTCTCCTGTGAGATAAATCAGTGGGTGCACACCTTTAATCCCAGCACTCAGGAGGCAGAGGTAGGAGGATTTCTGTGAGTTCAGGGTCAGCTTGAAACTACATAGTGAATTCCAGGCCAGCCTGGGCTAGAGCGAGATCCTAACTTGTAGAAAAGAGAATGAAGCAGAAACAGGCCAGCAATCTGGGAGGGGGAAAATATTGAAGGGCCTGGGCAAGGCAGATCTATGGAAGGGTTGAAAGACTAAATGTTTGGAGAAATGGAAGTATTGGTACAGACTGCAGTCACAGAAACCAAGGGACTTTCCATGTGATGTGGACCCTGATTTGACCCATCCAATTGGACTGCATTTGGTGAGTGAGCAGGTAAGGCGGGGGGCATAAGAAAGGCTGAAAAGGAGCAGTTTTTGCAGTGCACAGCTGTCTAAAGTGAATTGGGTGGATGTGGGAAAGCACAGTACATTACATGTGGTGAGAAGAAACGTTTCCTGTGCAGAGAGAACTGGGCAAACCTGAGGGAGAAGGATCACTGGGTTCACTGTGTGGTCTTCTAGCTGTGACCAGGAAAGAGAAGACTCCTTGTGGTGGTGAAATGGGGAGAGGAATGAGCATAAAAATGTGAGGACCTGGAGTTTTCTCATTAATGAGCTGTGACTCCCATATTTAAACCAAGGCAAATACAGCTTGGCTCCTACTGTCTCACCGTCATCAGTGCTGACTTAAAGGTGTGCTGAGACACAGCGGAGCAACAAGAAGGTGACCTAAGGTGGCCAGTCCTCTGGAATCAGGAAAGACTACGCTGAAGAGACAAGAGATCCTGAAGATAGCATTTGCTAGATGTAGTGAATCTCCTGTGTGAATGTGTAAACAGGTGTGGCATACTTAGCGATCACCCCATGCATGGATATGGCTACAGTTTACAGTAAGATAAGGTGTGCTGGAATTGATGCTGGACCAATGATGTGGAGAAAAATGTTGTCATGGCAGGCCCGAGACACTGTCCTTGGAAGGACATGCTAGTCCTTGCCTGGCATCTGGGAACTTGCATGATCAGCAGTTCTCTGTACCAGTCTTGCAAGGTCAGCTTTGTGCTTTGAAACAGTTTCTCTGGCAGCAATAGGAAGAGTGGACTAAACGTGGGCAGAGTAGAGGGAGGGAGAAGATAATCCATCACGGCAGAGATAAGTGGGTCTGGGCCCAAGAATTAGCCACAGAGATGGACAAAACTTGGTACTAGGCAGAGGATAAGACTTGGAGGAGCACTTTGAGAGAAGAAAGTGTTAATTCAGAGAGCTACTTTTCTGGGTCAGGGGACCCCTCCTGGCCCAGATGACATCTCCAACCTGCCATTGAGCTGCCTGGAGCTTACAGAGCCAAGGTAATATGCTCAAACAGGGCAGCCAACAATGGTACCCAAGGCCAGGCTCTGGCTTTCCGGTGGCTAGCCTTGGCATGCTGTGCTGCATGTCTGCCCTCTCACTGTCTCAGTGGTCCAAGTCCTGGAGCATGCTGGGGTGTGGTCCTGGGCACATTCCCTGCCCAGACCCACTGTGTTGTCTGCTTGCATCACTGAGAAAGGTTTGTGGCATGGTCTGCAGGGAGTAGACAATGGTGTCGCACCTGGTGGGCAGTGTTTAGAGTTTGTGTACCCGAGAGAGACAGAGTTGACTGGTCATTGTTCCAAGTTGAAAGTCTGTAGTACACCCGGAGGCAAACCATTGGGTGTAGGCAGTAATGACAGTACACTTAGGGAGAAAAGGTGCATATAGGAATTGCCCAGTGTCTGAGTTCACCACCCACACAGGATGGGGACTTCTCATGCTATCAGTCATTTACATTACTTTAAATGCTAACTGAAAATTCACATTTGAGCCAGGAGGGGTCCCCTGGACCCAAAAAGTGGCTCTCTGAATGGACATTTCCTTCTCTCATGATGCCCCTCCAAGTCTAACCTGGCTACCAGTCCTCATTTCATACTGGGTTGGTTGGTATGTCCCAGCAGGAAAGGACAAGAAGACAGGCAGTGAAGTGGATGTCTCAGTCACTTAAAAGAACCAGGAGAAGCCAGCAATGGGAAGGCAGAGATAGGAGGATCACCATGAGTTCCAGGCCAGCCTGAGATTGCATAGTGAATTCCAGGTCAGCGTAGGCTAGAGCGAGACCCTGTCTTGAAAAAACCAAAGATAAATTTAAAAAACAGGAGAAATCCCTGCATGAGGAATGCTTGTTCTAATAAAATTTCAGCAACAATTGTGACAGTGACCTTTATATATATATGTGTATATATACATATATATGTAAAATACATATATATATTTATATATATAATATATATATAAATATATAATTATATATATATATATATATAAGCTTTGGTGTGGCCAGAGAACACACATATTTATTTGGAAGCTGAATAAAATCAAATTGGGGATAAAGGAAAAATCAAAGATTTGTATATTAATGAAATTCCATTTGCTAGTGATGTGAATTTTCAGTCAAACATGACTGGCTTAGAATACACATGAAACAAATTTGTGATAAAGTTGTTGGCATTTAAAATAATTGAAATTATGACTGATAACCACATTGATGTTGTCTAATACCAGGCAAAACAATGCCAAGACCCTGACAAGTAGAACTCTATCATGAGCTTTGAAGGCACTGATAAATTTTTAGGAATTTTATATGATCTCTGAGATACTATACATTAATAACAGATTATACATAAAATTAGTTTATGATTTATTTTTTGGAGTTGACAGTGTAGTTATACACTATTCAACCTAATTATTGTGTATTATCTCTCTTGTTATGGGATGAAACACCTTTGAGTTTTTCTTGGGACTCTGATAAATCCCACAGACAATTTTAGTTGTAAAATCTATTTAAAATTTGATTTGGGAAGACAAAATGTCGCAAGTTGTCAGGAGGTTTTAACATTTGGTTAAATAGATTTATGGGATAGTGAGAAATAATGCTTGATTATTTCATGCAAAAGTGTTTTCAGTCAAATGTGGTGACACACGCCTATAATCCCAGTGTTCAAGATGCTGAAGCAGAAGGATTAGAGTTCAAGGCCACCTTGGGCTACATAGTGATTCTGAGACCATTTCTCAAAATTAACAAAAAAATTTAAGTGACCATAAGAAGTAACATAAAAAAAATTCTCAGCACCTTAAGAATTGAAAATTTTACTGCTTCTCAATAATAGCTGAATAGTTTATGCTACAGAAGGTAAGGAGGTCATAGCTCTGGCTGCAAAGCGGATGCAACATGCGTCAGATTCGGCAGCATTTGCGTCAACAGATATTGACGCCTAGGCAACTGGGCGTAAGTGCGCCTGCGCACTCCGCCATTTTCTACAGCTGTGGTGCCCTGAGGGAAATGCGACAATCTAGAGGCGAAATGGCTACTCAGGAAGAGATTGGCCTGCGTGAGGCTTCTCCTGATGCTGTGCCAGTGCCAGCCGCAGGGGGGCGCGCGAAGATCACAAATAGGCTGTCAGGTCCCCAGGGTGCAGCCCAAGCAACAGTTCTGGCCCTTCCCCCTCCTTATGGAGCCAACCGTTGAAGAATGGAAGAGGGCATGGTACCAGCCTGCCGAGAAATGCTAAGGCTTGCCACGGCAACCTGGGTTGAGGGTTCCCCCACCCCTGTTTTCAGGGCTCCTGCCCGGTCTTGCCAGGCGCACAGGTCTTATTAGCACTGGTATTTTTAAGGGGGTGGAGAAGAACCCGAGAAAGGAAGGGTGTCCCTTGGAGGGGAGAGGCAGAGATGCCAGTGAGGTGAGAGAACAGGCTGGGAAGATGTTTTTCAGCAGCTGATTGAGGTCCCCAGGTCCACTTGCCTTTATCAGTACCAGGTGGAAAGCACTGAGCTACTCTGGAAGAGACTGCCTGCTTTTTGAGGTTATAGGATGCCTGGCTCCTGTCTGGTCCAGATGACCCCTACCTGTGCCCATCAGAGGTGACAGCCACAGTGCATAGGGACAGACAGTTCACCCTCTATATGATGTTCATTATTTTTCAGCACCTCAGCTGGTTGGGAGAAGAATGTGACCCCCGAGATCAGTGAGTCAGAGGGACCTGGAGCCCCAGAAGGTGTGCAGGGAGGCCCAGCTGCAGCCCCTCAGCAACTTGTAGATTCGAACACCCCAGAGCAGGAGAGCAGCCCCAGCAGACCTGACCGCCAGATGGAAGTGGACAGCTGTGCCAACAGGTAAGGTTCTGTCTGCCCTGGCCTCCTGATGCTTTGCAGGCATGAGCAGCTAGGACACAGAGGAATGCAAGCTAGCTCAAATGGTCTCCACATAGAATCCTAGCATCAGATTTGTGAGGCCAAGGCTGACATAGAGAACCATGTTGTCCAACAGCCAGGGGAGCCTGAAAATGGGGGTTAGGGAAGGGATATGGGGGGCCCTGGAAGGTCTCTGAGGAAGGTATAGCCTGGTGGAGAGGAAACTCACTGCCGTAAATAAAATCTGCCTGTTGGATGGGCCCTTCCATTCTCACCATCTCCAGCATGGCAGGCAAGGGTCACGGGGGCATAACTGACCTCTGCAGATGTGACCTAGGGTTGTATGGTTGCAAGAGTCTGGCAGCTGCTGAGGAAACAAGGCTCATGAGATTCCCAAGAGGAACCAAAACTTAGGAGGACGGACCAGCAGGGAAGAGACAGGGCCAACTTCCTGATGTGCATTCTCTGAGCAGATCAGGCGTCAGGCTTCCCCAAGTGGAGGGGGGCTTTCTGACCCCTGGCTTCAGAAGAGCCACTTCTGTCCCCACAAAGTCATCATGCTCATGGACTAAAAGCCAAAGGATCTTGGAGAATATTTGTTTTCACATTGAAAAAACCCTTTTCAGTTTTCAGAACATGCTTTTGTATGACTGTCCCCCATTACGAAATATACTGTCACTTATAATAAACTCCAAGAGAAGCTGCAGTTGGATCAAGTCCCGCGTGTTCTCTGGAAGGGCTTTGAGGCTGATGTAGCTGCACAAGGACAGAATAGCGGGCAGCAGAGAAGGTCTTCACTTGGTGGCATTCTCCCCATCTCCATCTGTGTAATGGAACTTTCTAGCATCCACATCCAGCTTGGTTCCTGTCCTAGCAGGACATGTAGTGGAGGCAGCACTAGCCTTAGTCTCAAAACTCCTTTGTGTCTTGTATTTCATGGCTATTTTCCTGCCCCCAATCCGATTTTAAAAATATTCTTATTTATTTACGCATGTACATGTATGTGGGTAGGGGTGCACCAGTAAATGAGCATAGGTGCTTATATCACTTTTTGTGTCTGGCTTTGCAAGCAAGCACCTTTAGCAGTTGAGCCACCCCTCAATCTCTCTCTTTTAAAAACATCTTTATTGTCAATAATTAGAAAAATTGTATGAGTAAATCTTGGTGGTGGTACCCCCATTTCCTTCCTCCATGTACCCAACCAACTGGGGGCCCTCCTCAGTGGGCATACTGGATCAGTCCATGCGGTAGGGGGTTATGAATTGCTCTAGAGGTAGCCAGTTTTTCCCCCTTTTGTGTGTTGTTGCTGAGGGAGGCAATGTCTCTGGATATTCTTCCTGACCATGGCTCTTACAATCTTTCTGCCCCATCTTCCACTCAGTTCCCTGAGTCATGGTGGGTGAGTTTTAAGTCTGCTTTAATGTTGAGATCTCAAGAGTCTCTAGACTTCTGCTTTGGATTGTGTTGGGTATCATTGGTGTCTGTCTCCATTATCCTTTCATGAGTTATCTGGTTTGCTGTGGAGGTAGGTCTCTTGTATATCGCACCATTTCCTTATAGGTTTTGGTTGGGCCCTAGATGATAGGCCAGGGTGGTTCATCTCCTGCCTGGATGTCAGTCATTATCCAATGGCTTGTTTGTGGAATTAGGTTGTCCATGGTTCTCTCTGCCTTTTGAAAAATACAGATTCTCTAACGAAGAGTGAGATCAGTATAGGTTAAATGAGACACACATTACTAATTTGGCAAAATTCTAATGGGTGTAGCCTCTCTTGTAGCTCTCTGGTAGAGGGAATTTCCCCTTGGAGCCCAGGTTCTTGGTCCCCATAAGATTTTGCCATAGACCCAGTTCCAGTTAAGGATTCCTTGC
Organism: Zapus hudsonius; assembly: GCA_004024765.1. Taxonomy (NCBI): domain Eukaryota; kingdom Metazoa; phylum Chordata; class Mammalia; order Rodentia; family Dipodidae; genus Zapus; species Zapus hudsonius. The sequence goes on from PVHP010053406.1 coordinate 10,598, forward strand.
TACTGAGTGTATCTCTTAGCCAATCAGTAAGTTGTTGATTACCCTCCTAGGTTTAGCACCACTATTGCACAGATGAGCACTTCTTGACTTGCTGGTCTCTTCCATATAGCAGTGTCCTCAGCATTCTGGTGACATCAGTCTGTATTGTATATCAGTGGTCTCTGCTTTCTCCAAATATCATTGACCA
>PVHP010053407.1:0-10784 GCA_004024765.1 Zapus hudsonius
CACTTTGACACATGCTATAACATTTACAGGTTGCCACTGGAAGTTACCATAAAACACTATCATACCTGAATAAAATCTCTCTTTTTATCAAGTCAATTGTCACCATTTTAGCCCATTTCAGATCAACCATAGTAGGCCAACAGAATTCTCAAAGGAAGGACAATTCATGAATGAGAATAAAATAATAAATATTATTCATAAATAACTAATATACGTGAAATGAAATTTGAGGGATTGGGAAATATCACAGTTCCTAATGTGCTTGTTTAATAAGCATGAGCACTTGATTTGGATACTCAGAACCTACATAAAAATGCTGGGTAAACTCCTGAAAATCCCAGGACTGGGATAAGAGAGACAGGCAGATTCCAGGGCTCTCTGGACAGCCAGTCTAGCCTACTTGGTGTACTCCAGGCAGTGAGAGAACGTGTCTCCAGAGGGGCTGGGGGCATGAGGAAAGAAATCCTGTTATCCTCTGACTAGAAAATACATATGAATATGCATACATGCATGCATGCACACTACAAAGATACACACACACACACAGACACACACACACAAATTTAATGTAAAGATAGAGCAGGACACTCCAGCATCCACAGGTGGGTACTGCACCCACCAACTGCCTGCAAGGACATTGGGTGCTGCAGGGCACATAACTGCACCCCTCTCTCTCTCTCTCTCTCTCTCTCTCTCTCTCTCTCTCTCTCTCTCATACACACAGTACATAAACACATACACACAAGCAAAAATAAACAACCTTGGCTTTTATTGCTGACCAATGAAATGGGAGATAGGATAAACTGGAAAATTACATGCAATTCAGACTTTGAGAGACTTGATGAATTCCTATTACCATTGTCAACGCAAATACACATACCTATGTAATTAAGTGTTGTTTAGAAAGTTATAATTATTCTACTATTATTGATGCAAAATGAACATTCATATTGGATTAAATATTAATTTTATAATTATTTGGTAACTAATATAATAGTTTCCTCCATAAAGTCAAAAAACACTCAAAATTAACTAGTATGTGAAACAAGTATTTGAATATAAATGAATTTACTTAAAACATATAATTGTCACTGGTGCTGAAATCCAGGCTACTAACTGCTTATTCTTTAAATTTTAGCTACTTTCCAATGACATTTTTAATTAGGTGACTTTTTGCAAATGCAATATTATGGAAATAGTAAGATGGAAATTATAATGTCAACAACCCTACCAATGTTGTCCAAATAAAAAATTAAACACAAGCAGCAAGATGCTTTCAAAGACATATTTTTAACTGAAAAACTTGGCAGACAGACAAACTGCTTGAGGATGCTGATTTATTATATTCATTGGAATTCTGGAGTTATTTTTTTAATATATTTTAAAAGAAGGACTCCTTTCTTGGGCATATTGGCTCACATCATTCAGGAAGCTAGGGAAGTACAATCAAGGTGATCAACGTGAGTTTGAGGCCAGCCTGGTTAAAATGAGTTCCCTATCAGCCTGGGCTAAGGTGAGACACTCAAAGAAAAAAATGGAGTCCTTTTATTCAAAAAGAGCATAGAATAGACATTTTAAAAATTATGTTATTACATTTTCATATGCATTTTATTATGGTATATTCATACACATCATTCTACTTTGTTCTTATCCAACCAGCTGCCCCAAGGCCACCCCATTCCTTCTGTCCACCCCCTCCTTTTTCCCTTCTTCCTCAATATTCCTCCCTTATGGTTTCCTGTCACTGTATTCTATTACCCACTTACCTCTTAGGTTCTCTTCCTCCCTTTTCATGGTTCCTTTTATACAGTGTCCTACATACACACACACCCACACCCACACACAAAACACATGCATGCACACTCATAAATTTAAATATAGATTGTACATTGCAGAGAAAACTTGCAGGAGTTTTCTTTCTGCACCAGGCTTGTCTTCATTCCTTAATGATTTGAGGTTGCATCCATTTTCCTACAAATTTCCTAATTTCATTTTTCTTTACAGCTGAAAAAAAAATCATTATTTATATATTCTATTTCTTACCTCCTATGTGCAGTGCGACAATAAACATGGATGTGCAGCTAGTTCTGTGTTATGCCAACTTGGGGTTCTTTGCTCCACACCAGGAGTTGTAGAGCTGGTCCACATGGTATTCAAGTTTGAAGTTCATAAGGAACCTCCACTCTGATGTTGCTTGTGGTTGTACAAGCTAACATTCCAAACATAAGAATACACTTTCAAGTGTTATTTTTAACATGTTAGATTAGTTTTAATTTTATCTTAAGGTTATGAACTACTTGATTATATTGCCACTTTCATAAGCATTTGAGTGATAATTTGCTTGGAAAAATAATAGATTTTAAAATTTTTTTCTGTGTGTGCGTGTGTGTGTGTGTGTGTGTGTGTGTGTGTGTGTGTGTGTGTGTGTAAGTGAGGTGCGTCCCATAGCACGTGTGGAAATAGGAGGAAAAATTCAGGGGAACTGGGAAGAGGAACTCTAGCATCTGACTGAGTTAAGAATTTCATACAACTAATAAAAACTGCTTTGAAAGTTCCCTGTAAAAAGACAATATTCTTTTGTTGAGAGAGGCTTCAAGCAGGAATGTTAACACAACATTCAAGTAGTTAATAAAAAATTCTAAAGTGCAAAATATATGAACGTTGTTTATCAGCACTCCTCTCTCATCTGTAAAATTGAACTTTTCAAAGAAAAATCACAAAACATTATGAAACATGTTTGCAGTCAAAAGATATCTTGATTTCCTTGTGACCATAGAATACTAGTGTGTGGGCTGTATCTCTTCCCTGAAAACCTGTTCTCAGAAATCCTTGCTTTCATAAAATAATAATTCATGAATAATTAAAAACTGTGCTGTGGTGGAGGTGATGTCCACCCTCTGCTCATGCCATATTTTTTCACAGTTGAAAGACCAGAACGCAGTGAGAACTATGGTCTGTGAGGTTTGGCTTATGAGGTGGAGAAAGAACTTTGCCAGGACTGTGCCAGAAGCGGTTTGTGTGAGAGGTTTGCTGCATTCTGTCTGCCTGTGTCCTGAGAACTTGTGCAGGGTTGCTTTGCGTCAAAATGGACTGGTTCTAGCAGATGGAGATGGCACAGGAAGAAATGAAATCTCTGGGCTGTAACTGCTGCCCATTCAGCTAATTGTTTGAGAGATGACAACCATGGAGACTGGGCCAGGTGGTGTGCATTGGGACAGCAGGATGAATGTGAACTCTTTGGAAGTAGGGGCCAGAATGCTGAAGAAGGTTTCCTGCTCTTCAAAGTCGGATTTATTTCCCCTCTGAATAACATATTGGTAGCCCACCTGGTACTATGGAGTTTAACAACTGCAGGAAGACTTGGTCATTGAATTTGCAAAACATTTTTATTTTTCTTTAGAAATAGCATGGGAAACGTGAAGCAAGCCTGTTGGATTACCTATGCAGAGACAGTTTAAGTGCCATGAATCATGGGTTGCAGTAGAGACCCAGGGGAGATGACAGGACCATGGGATGGCTGCTAAGGAGAACTGCCAGCACCAGATGAAGGTTTCCTGCTCTGTGAGTAGTCAAGCAGGATGGGCAGAATGGGAACTCCAGAGACCAGTTACTGGTTATTTTCTTACTTAGAATTTGATGTTTGCCCCGTTTGTTTTAAATCTTGTATCGGTTCAATTTGTCTTTGCTATGTCCAGTGCCATCTTTTGCAGTATGAATGTTCTGTGTCATTGTGTTGGTTTTTTTTTTATTTGTTTCTTTGTTTTGTTTTGTTTTTGGTATTATGGCTCAGTTAATAGACCTTTGATTATGGAATGTTTGAATATCATTGAGACGGATAAAAATTGTGGGGATTTTTAAAGTTGAGCTGAATGCTTTGCATTTTATAATATGTGGTTATCATTTTATGGGGCCAGGGGCAGATTGCAGTGATTTGATTTAGGTGTCCCCCATAAACTTGATGAGTTCTGAATTCTTTTCAATATTTATTCATCTTCAAGCAGAGAGAGAGGAGAGAGAGAGGAAGAGAGAATGAACCAGGGCTACCACCTTGTGGGTCCTGGGGAATTGAACTGGGGGCCTTAGGCACTGGAGGCAAGTGCCTTAACTGCTGAGCCATCTCTCCAGCCCGAGTTCTGAATTCTTGATCCCCAGTTGATGGCAGTTTTGGAATTGGAACCTTATTGGACTTTTGTTTTTGGAGGTGGGATTATGGGGTATAGCTAGTTTCCCCTTGCCAGTGTTTGGAACACCTTCTTGCCACTGTTTGCAGTGCTGTGGCGGAGGTGATATCCAGCCTCTGCTCATGCTTCCCTGCCATCATGGAGCTTCCGCTCAAATTTGTTAGCCAAAATAAACCCATTCCTCCCATCAAGCATCTTTTGGTCGGGTTTTTTTCTGAGTAGGAAGGAGAAAACTGACTACAACAGACAATGTCCTTTTTTTGAGAGAGGTTTCAAGCAGGAATGTTTACAAAACCCACAAGCAGTTACTAACACATTCTAAAGTGCAAAATATATGACCTTTGAGTTTATCAGCGCTCATCTCTCATCTGTAAAATTGAACTTTTCAAAGAAAAGTCACACAACATTATGAACCATGTTTGCAGTCAAAAAATGTCTTGATCTCCTTGAGACCTGTGAATACTAGTGTGTGTGCTGTATCTTTTCCCTGAAAACCGAGACTGTTTCTCACAAATCACTTTGGAAGCCTGTTGCATTAAAAAAACATTCTGGGGATTGCCACACATATGCAAGGTGAATACGCTACCATTGACATGTATATCCAGAGCTTTCTTTTCCTTCTTCCTTCTTCCATCCTACTTTCCTTCCTTCTTTCCTTTCTTCCTTCATTTCTTTCTATTTCTTTCTCTTTTTTAAAATCTTTGAGTCAATTTCCTTACTAAGTTTTCCAGGCTGGTTTGAACTCAGCCTGTAGCCCGGGCTAGCTTTGAAACTGTGATTCTCTTGCCTCAGCCTCCTAAGTAGCTGGAATTACATTACAGTTCAGGAAATATCACTTAGGTGTAAATAATAAGTAGATCCAAATAGTTATTGTAATATAACACACACACAAACACACACACACACACACACACACACACACACACACACACACACACACACATATATATATATATATATATATATATATATATATATATATATATATATATATATATATATAAATTGGAAACAGAGAGATTTCTCCTTTGAACTATATGACTTCAAACGCCACCAAAATTTAGTATGAATTACCTAACAACACAGTTATGCTAGTTTCTAAGCACCCATGCACTTCCTCCTGCAAGAGGATATTTAAGTACTACCTGTACTGCAATAAACGGAGACTTGATCAGAATTTTCATCTTGTCTTTATTGTTCATGTCTCTTGTCTTTTATTCTCACCCCCTCCCTTAGAGTCTTCGTTGACTGACCCACTGGCTGGGACAAGATCAGATTTGGGAGGATGGATAGAAGTTTCTTCTACCTCTTACACTAGTAATACTATTAAGAATAGCTACACGGGATATGACTCAATGGGTAAAGTTCATGCTTCATAAGTGTGAGGACCTGAATTAAGATCCCCAGTGTTCACATAAAAGCTGAGCATTGTGCCATGTGCCTGTTCTCCCAGAGACATGAGGATCCAAATGGCATACTGACTAGTCTAGCAAAATCAGTGAGATTCAGGGTCAGTGAAAGACCCTGTCTCAATCAATCAGCCGGAGAGTGATTGAGGAAGATACCTGACATCAAGCTCTGGCCACCACAGGCATTGGCACACATGTGCATATATATATATATATATATATATATATATATATATATATATATATATATATATATATATATATGTCTGCATGTGCATGACAATGTATAAACATGCATACATGTAATACATAAGCACATCTCCAGAAAGAAAAAAAAGTGTACATGTGTTTACAATCCTACCATGATTCTTGCTATAATTGTGCTAATCTCTGATTGTAATTACAGTGCTTCCAGTGGCCTCAGTCCCACAAAACTAAACCACTCTGCAAGTTGGATCAGATACATAAGAAACTAGCCTTCCAATTTAATTATCACAGACTTGGAAACACCATTGAAATACCATGCATACCCACTATGGACAGACTTAAAGATCCTGAGAAATAAACACATTCCAAGAGAACTGACAGAGTTCTAAGGTAACAAAATACATCAATAAGAGTATTTTGGTCTACTATTGATAAAAATAAATCTTCTGAGGTATGCTAAATTTAATTACAAGTGAGGAATATAAAGGGGACAAGAGAGAAGTAGATGTCATAAGTGGTAATGAAATTGCCACAGGATAGACAGTGATGCTGAAGAGAGTGAAGGGAGGAAGGGAAACTCTCCATCCATAGGATTGGGTTTATATTTCTAACTGGGTGAGAGCCAAGAATTTTGATAAATAAAAACTTCTGGGTAGATCTCCTTCCTAGAAACAGTTTTTTTTTTCTTTGTAGAAAGAAACAGCCATCCCACTTAAGGCCAAAATGTATGTGACAGTTGAGTTAAACCCATAAGCACACCTATAATCCTAAACACTACTAAGAAAAGTTTCCAAACTTTGAGTCATGTTTACAGAAAAAAATGTGTCTCCACCATTCATAGACCTGTGAATAATCTGAATCCCTTCACCCTTCTCCCCTAGTATTTACCTAATCATTATTGGTCTCTCATCTGTAAATTTATATAATACACCTCATAGGCCACAATAAAATTCTACTTATATAAAATATGTATAATAACTATAGCACAATATTTTACTTCAGTTTTTAAATTTAGAGCTAGATTATATTCTTTTAGCAATGTAAATTTAAAAGGCCACAACTTTACATAGGCATGGGAAGATGAGTCAAAAGATAAGAATACACACACACACACACACACACACACACACACACACACACACACACTGTAAAGCACTTAAACACTTCTCTCCCACATCTGCCCATGGATTCTATCACAGTAAGTGCATAACCAATAAGCCCAAATTTCTTCACATGAGTCTTAGAGAAATTATTTTCTGCAGCTGTAAATCTACAGCTCAGTGGTCCTTGGAAGGACCTTCTCATGCCATGTAGCCTCCAAGTAAGGTCAAGTTGGAGCTCTTATTGCTGGCTAATAAAGTCTATAAAGTCTGTTCCACATTTCTGAATGTATGTGAAAACTTGAACCCAAACGCCTGCTAGCCAAAGGACACTCTGGAGCCAATTGCTAACTCCGAACTATCCTGGAAACAACAAAGACTTCTCATTCCAGACTGCCCTGTTCTGGGAATTTCCACATGTGATCTTTCCATACTTCTAATAGATAGCCACTAAAAGGAACAATTTATACTTTCTTCTTCCAAAGAATCTCATTACGAAAATGTTTGAGGGACTTGGGGATATAGCTCAGGGGTAAAGGGCTTGCTGTGCTAACCTGAAGACATGGGTCATACCCAGCACCTTTGTAAAGATGCCAGGTGTGGTGATGCACATCCATGCTTCCAATACTGGAGGAGGAATGAGGCTCTGTGAGCTTACTGGCTAGGTGGTTTAGTCTTATCAGAGTGCTCTGGGTTCAAACAGAGATCCTGCCTAAAAAATAATATGGAGCAATCTAGAAACAAGCCCAATGTTAATCTCTGACCTTTACATACATCTATGCACATATGTGCACAGGCACCAGCAAACACAGGTGGCTACCCACATTAAATATGTAACAAGCAAGCAGACAGAGTCCACATATATACAATCTCCTTGGCTCTCTGTGCCAGTGAACACATTTGTAATTGATGTCTCTCTTCCTGATGATAGTTACAGAAATTTCCTCAACTTGAAGCCTCTGTAATGCTCAGTGAGGTGCTGGTGTCTCAAAAGTCATGTTTTGACATTATTAGCATAAGACAAAAATACATCTTACATTTCACTTCCATAATTATGTCCAAAATTGTTATATAAGAGCAGGTCTTGGCGTTTAACCCACATAAAAATCACCATCTTGTTATACATGAGATTCACTAAATCTTTAAGTTGAGAATATAAACAGGATTGAGTTACTATTTAAGGCCAATGTGGGACTCACACATTATTCATTGAATTGAGAAAAAAAAATAAACTGAAAGAAGGAAAAAAAAGAAAGAGATACCAACATTTTAACAAGAGATTTGGTCATCTCTGGACTGGAGATCCATCATTTTGACTCTAGGAGTAATCATGGTGGAGTCCCTGGTAAACTTTTCAGTGTGTTTTCCCACCCAATATCATTAGAAAGCTCAGAAGTTATTTGAGTGTTCCCTTGGATAAGAGAGCAGAAGAAACTTTTTGCATTTATATTTGGCCACTTCTGGCGATTTCTTCAGCTGTCACTACTGGACTACACCTAGTGGTTAGAGGCTAGAAACGCAGCTAAACACACTCATGCTCTAAAAAGATCTCTAAAACAAAAGAACTCCTTGCCCCAGATATCAGCATTGGTAAAATGGAGACCACCTGCTCTGGAGCAACTGTTCTTAAATTTTCCCCATTAGTAAGCTGGATAGGTTGTTCTGACAGGTGACTGAGCGCATCCCCATATTTCTAATTCAGTAGGACCTGGCAGGTTACCTAAAATGCAAATTTTAAGACATTTCCAGATGATACTTAATGCTTCCTTTCTATGCCCTACAGTTCGGATCTGTGACAGTATCGTCTTGATAACAGCAGTCATAAGTCATACAATCTCTCTCTCTCTCTCTCTCTCTCTCTCTCTCTCTCTCTCTCTCTCTCTATATATATATATATATATATATATATATATATATATATATATATATATACATACATATCTATATCTATATATATATATCTATATATCTATATCTATCTATCTATCTATCTATCTATCTATCTATCTATCTATCTATATATATATATATATATATATATATGTGTGTGTGTATGCTGTATACATAGGAGGCATAGTTTTCTCCTGCATTCTCAACTCCATGATTTAGTAATACAGAGTCACATAGCAGACATTCTCTTTTCCAGGCAATAAAAACATTTTGAGCCTGGGAAGATGGAGCAGTGGCTAAAGTGTGCCACACAAGTGTGAGTACCAAAGTGTGGATCCCCAGAACTCACATATAAAACTGAAAGCTGTGTAGGTTTTTTTTTTTTTTTTTTTTTTTTTGTCCATAGTGAGTTACATTATTTACTGGGCAGATAATGAGTTGTTATTGCCAGTTCCCCAATGCCCCTCTTCCCTATCACCATCAGCTAATATCCTCCATGGGCTGTCTGGATCAGTCCTTGGGGCAGGGGACCATGGATAGCTTAGGAGTGTGGTAGGTTTTTGTCACTGCATCTCACTTGTGGCAAGATAGAAAGCAAAGGCAGGGTGATTTCTCAGACAGCAACAGAACACATGACCTGGGGAATGCAGCAGTGAACCACTAGAGACCATGCCTCAAATGAGGTTGGGGTAAAAACCTGGCACACATGTGCTGGGTGAGGAACGCTCCCACACTCCCACACATGCATGCCAAACAAGAACAACAAAAATAATAAGTAAGTAAAATACTTAATCTTTGGGGAATATAAAGTTGTTTTATATACCTTACATCAAAGGATCACATTTCCTATTTCATCATTTGTGTATGTATTATTTCATGTAGAGGAAAGTATTCAGGATCCATCCTTGTAGTGAATATCAGAATTTCCTTTAAAACATTCCAAATACAAATGCAAAATGCTGTTTATTAATACACCAGTCAATTTTTGGGTTGTATATTAGTTATCTTCTCATTGCTGAAGCAAAATCCCTGATAAAATGAGTTTGAGAAGGAAGGGAGGGGTTTTAGAGTATTAGGGTACAGTTTATCATGAGGAAGGCATGGAGGCAGGAGCTTGAACCAAAGCTGGTCACATTCACTCCATAGTGAGGAAGCTGACAGTGATGAATGCTGGTGCTCAGCCACATCCTCTATTTTATGCAATCCAGGTCTCTGGCCCATGGCACTATGCTGCCCACACTTAAAGTGGGTTTTCTTACCTCAATTAACATAATAAAGATAATCCCTCACAGGCATGCCTAGAAGCCAACCTTCTCATTATTGATGCTAAATCCTGATAAGTTCCCAATCAATGAAATCATCAGAGGTTGTTGCTACATCCTGGCTCTTATGAATAAGATTTCTATAAACAGTGATGTGCAAACATCTGTATCATTTTTTTTTGTTTCCAGTTTTTTTAAGGGCTTAAGCCTAACATCTGAATTTCTGTGTCATATGATAATTATATGTTTAAAATTTGATGAATTCCCATATCTTCTATATTAGCTACAATATTCTCCACTTTCACCAGCAGTGCAAAATTTATTTTTAAAATTTCTCACAATGTTGCCAACATTTGTTATTAAAAAATTAATTTGGATAATAACCATTCTAATGGGTGTGAAGTGGAATCTCATCGTGGTTTTGATTTGCATTTCCCCGATGACCAGGGATGCCTGACACCTCTTCATGTGCTTATTCTGACAATTTAAAGGAGTTTTCATTTAACTTGATATTCTAGTCATATAAATAGACATTTCACCTTTTCATCATACACCTCTCAAAATAGGCCACTATTATTTGAAAATGTACTATGCATATATATATATATATATATATATATATATACATACATATATACACATATATATTTATATGACTTTATACACTTGTAAAATTTGTATATAATTGCATATATACATGTGTACATATATACACATACACATATACATACACAC
>PVHP010053408.1:0-10793 GCA_004024765.1 Zapus hudsonius
TTCATGTTTATTGCTTGCTGCATTTATTCAATCATAAAGAATGAAATTATTGGGCTGGAGAGATGGCTTAACATTTGAGGTGCTTGCCTAACAACCCAAGTTCAATTCCCCAGTACCCATGCAAAGTCAGATGCAGAAAGGGGCACATGCATCTGTAGTTCATTTGCAGCAGCTGGAGGCCCTGTCATGGTAGAGGCCTGTGGCATCTCTCTGTGTCTCCTCTCTCTCTCTCTCTCTCTCTCTCTCTCTCTCTCTCTCTCTCTCTCTCTCTCTCTCTCTCTCTCTCTCCTTGCACATAAATAAAATAAATAATTTTAAAAGAATGAAATTATGTTATCTTCAAAAGAGTAGTTGCAGTTAGACATAATATTTTTAAGCAAAATAAGAGTCAGAAAGCCAAATACTACATGTTTTCCCTTATATGCAGAACCTAGATTTAAATAAATAGATATAGATAGAGAAGATATTGAATGGGGACTATGAGAGTAAATCAGAGGGTGGGGGAGAGGGAAAAGACAAATTATCAAGTTTTGTCTTATATGTGAATGGTAAATCCATCTATTTAGCTATCATCTCTATCCCTCTATCTAGCCATCCGTTTATTGATCAGATAGGGAACTATTTGAGGAAATAAAAGGACCAGCAAGAGATGAAAGAACAATGAAGAGGGTAATAGGGGTCCTAGATGGACAGACCACCACAACGTATATGCATGAAAATATTATGATATGCCTCAGCTACAAATTACTAAAAAAATTTCAACAGTGCTTCATTATAAAGAAAGAACTGCTTGGGACAAAAAGTATTTCAGGTTCTGTTTCTTTGTTCTCTATTTGGGTTTTTTATTTTGTGCATCTCTATCCAACTTTTCACACTTAACCTTATTTACACCCATAGCTGGATGACGATTGCACACAATATTTGCAGCATCCCTGAGTTTTAGGTGCAGCAATTACAGGTTAGATGAGGAGTTTTTGACAAAGCCATCATGATAGTGATCAAAGAAATTGGATTCTTTAGTACAAGGTATATTGTCCATCTCTCATGTATTTTAGAAGGGCGCGAATTCTTTAACGTGTTTCTTATGTAACAGTCAACACCTAGAAAACTGCTTGACAATCCTTTATGAGATTTGTTTAAAGTAAAATCTATTCCAGGTAATTATAGTTAATTATTAATGCTGATAGATACTATTTAATTTTAGACAAGCCAGAACATAAAATAGCTCACATCTCATTAAAACCCAACAGGAGGTAAATCAATTCACATAAAGATTAAATAAAAAAAAGTTGAGCAAAATCAACAAAGCATTCTATATTGGAATGTGATTGTTACTATATCAATCAATGCAACCAATATCCTCAAAAGACACATGTACTTTTCATTCTTCTTTCTCAGGAATTAGGGGAGAATTTTTTTTTTTTTTTTTTTTTTGTGTGTGTGTGTGTGTGTGTGTGTAGGAATGGGTTTATTTGGCTTACAGACTCGAGGGGAGACTCCATCCTGGCAGGGAAAACTATGGCATGAGCATTTTTTAAATGCTAAAAACAATAGAATAGAAAGACATTTTTTATTTCAAAACGATGGCATTTACAGTAGAAAAAAAAGCAATATAGTTTATATTTCACTACCTTGTGAAATAAATCACATGAAGTTCCGAAATGTTAAAATAAATCTCAAGACCTGGGAGAAGACAATGGAAGGCAGTGTGTGCTGCTGTATGCACTACTGGTCCATGGCTCTGCCCTTCTTATGACACAAGCTTAGGGAAATCGACTTGGCTTCCTCTATTAGAGTTTGTGGCCCCTTCATAGAATCAGAACAAGTTATTAGTAGCTAATACTGATTTCATGCTCAGAACAAGTTATTAGTAGCTAATACTGATTTCATGCTTATTGTGTGCCAAAGACTCTTCTAGGATCTTTACCCTTATCAGTTAATTAAATTATCATACTATATTAGACACTGTAATTAAAGCAGTCTAACAGAAAAGGAAAGAGAGGTTAAGTAACATGCTCGGGGTTTCACAGCTACTAATTGGATAATGTGAAATCTGAACCAGGTACTAATAATCAGGCAGTGCAGATGCCAAAGCAGCAGATAGGAAATATATAGCCCAGGCACGGTGAACACACACCTGCTCCCAAAATCCTGTCGGAGGGCACTGAGAGTGTGGAGAATGGAAACCTTTTGGGTGTAGACTGGTGTGTATTTGTCTACTTGACAGTATATTCACTGACCTCATTTCAAATTACCAATATTTTTGTTAAATGAAAAAAAATAACTATCAACAAATAATAAACATTTTGCTCTCCTCTCATTGGTGGAATGAAACAAAACTATAATTATTATTTCTTTAAAACAACAATTAATTAATTGTAAGCAGAGAGAGATAGAGAAGAAAGCCAGAGAGAATGTGTGTGCCAGGGCCTCTATCCCCTTCAAATAAACTCCAGAGGAGTGAGTATATGGCACTTTGTAGATCTGGCTTAATTGGGTACTGGGGAATCAAACCCAGATCATTGGGCTTTGCAGGCAAGTACCTTAACTCCTGAGCCATTTCACCAGCTCAAAGTGTAATTATTCTTAATGGATTCATTGCTATATTTTTCAAAAAGTGTTCCCAGAGGCCCATGGGGATACCATCACAAGACTTGATCATACAATATATCTAATTATGGACTATGGATATGTTAATAATATATGTGCCCACATAGCCAAATTAATGTTAGGGAAAAGTGAACGCAAATGAATTTCAAATCTATTTTGTAGTTCTATTTTTATATATGTATATATTTTATATATTTTATTTGTTTATGTGAGAGAGGGAGAAAGACAGAGACAGAGAGAGAGAGAAGCAGACTGAGAGAGAGCACCTGGCTTTATGTAGATATGAGGAATTGAACTCAGTTCCCTCTGCTTTACAGACATGCTTTAATCACTGAGCCATCTCTCCAGCCCATAGTTCTATCTTTTGATAATAAGAGAATCTTTTAAGACTATCTCACATATTACAGTCACAGCTTTATTAAACTTCTCATTGGAGTAAACTACATGTTTAAAGGTGAAATCTTTTATGCAGCAGTCATTGTCGGAAACATTTATTTGAAGAATTGGGGACTTGATCAAAATGCCTGTTTCGTCTTTGAGTTTAATTTGCATTTGGCAAATAATATTTCTTTGGAAAAAATCCTATCATCTTTTAGATGTGAGAAGACGCATAGAGAAATCTAAGTATTTTATAAACCGTCTGGCAAAAAAAAAAAAAAAAAGAGTGAAGGAGAAAGCAAAACAGAGCTATTCCTCAGTGTCATCTGGAAATGCAGGCTCCAGTTATATTGTAAACAACCTTTTCATTGCATTTAAAGCAAGAACATATTCAACTGACTTTGGCAAGTTCATTTCAAACAGTGGTTCTTTAAACAGTTAATCAGATAAAAACGGGTACATGGAAGTGAGGCACCTTCAGCACACTTTTTTTTTGAAGGCGGTTACATTGGAATATTATCAAGCATCATGGGCAATTTAACATTTTATTTTCTACAGCATTCATAGAACAGTAGGAAACAAAAAAGTTATTAACTGGAGAAAGCCATAAAATGGTTTAACTATTGATATGTCAGGGAAATATTTACCATCCTGGCTCTTGGTTTGAGAGTTAGGGATGATATTTATCCACTATACTCTAGTTATAAAGAGAGATTATTCCAGTTAATTGAGGAGGACACAGAAAAGAGAGCTACATGCTGGTATGACAGCTGTGAGTCCATTTAAACATGCCCTCCTCTAGGAAGTGATTTAGTCTTCTTCCCAGTTCTCAATTAACTCCTCTGGAAAGTGGAATCTCACCACCACCTGACTCTTCTCCCCTACTCAGGTGATCTGTGGTTTAATAGAGACTCTTGTGGAAATGGGTGGGGGAGGGCAGATGGCAATCAGAAAACAGATTCCTTATCTCTCTAGGTCTCAATCTGCATTGTAGCATGAAGAGAATTAGGAAACATGCCTCAAATTAGGGCAGGATTATAATCAGAGTTTCATCTTCTCTGAGGCCTGTAGCTTCTAGTCATTGCCATGACTACCATCCATTCTACTCCACTGAGGAATACATTCCTCAAAAGTATTCCAGAATTATATCAGAGAAAACTTGCCGTATATCAAAATATCAGACTTCTGTTCATCTATCCCGTGCTAAAGGTAGATCACCACTGTAAACCAGAGAAGGAAAACTTTTTTTTTCTGTCAATAAGGTTCATTTTGTAACACTACATGGATCTTCAAGTGGTGAATGTGGAAAGTGGTTCATTCATACATTCATTTTTAAACTGCCTGTGATGTGGGAGTGGAGAGGGTCAGAGGTGCAGCTCTTGCCTCACATAAGCAAGGCAGTGATTTAGATTACAAGCCCTGAAAATAAAAATAAATGAACAATTAGTTATGTTAAACTCATGTGTGTGTGTGTGTGTGTGTGTGTGTGTGTGTGTGTGTGTGTGTGTGCTGGAAACTCATTGAGACAGCTACTGTCCTAGAAGGGAATGATAAACAAATGAAAAGGTTTAACATTGTAAAACATGTATTATTTAACCTATAGTCTTTGTACTACGGAAAAAGAGTAGCAGCCAAATGAAGGAGATTCCAGTCCTACTTCTTTCACTAGTATTTAAAATCAGTTTAACCTACATATCAAAAGGGCTGATGAGATAAATTCTCTTGTGGTCTCTAAAGCTGCTCTTGGAATATTTATTGAATATTTATCTATCTACTATTTAATCATATATATATATATATATATATATATATATATATATGTATATATACATCTAAAATTTATTGTCATCTACCTATCTATCATCTATTTCCCATCTATCCATTAATATTACTAAAAACTAGAGACAAATGTGAAAAAAATTGTACTATGTATATATACTAAAATAATTCTAACAAGATAGCCCAGCTAATATTTTTCTGTTTACTTTGTTTCTTTGGTTTTGTTTTTGTTCAGAGAATCATTAATCAAGATTTTCTATCGCAGAATATAAATGACATTTGTTCTTTCCCTATAACACATGCATGTCATATAGGGGTGGTTTTATAAGACAAGTTCTAGTATGCATTAATGGTGTAATAAATCTTCATGAGCTTCATAAAACTGATGTAAACTTGTTTTACATATTGTATTGCCACCTTAAAAATGATTTTTTTCAACCATAAGTACCATCATAACCCAACTGTTTTAAAATTTGCCTAAGAAAATCATCAGGAATAGTGTTAACATACAACTAGATGCTGAAGAGTGAGATACCATTTTATGGACACTATTGATATGGTCACTGAAGTTTTTTCAAACCTAATCCAATGGCCTTTGCACAAAACTATTTCCTGCCTAGAGTTCTAAGTTACTCCTTTACATCCAGAGTCTTGGACCAACTGAAAGAACTTCCACAAACCACGAAACAAGTTGGTATAACCCCATGTCACAATCTTCCCTTCGTCAGAATTCTTTTTAAACTATGACTCAACTCCTTGAATTATATGCTTTCTCTTTCATTCAGTGCATCAACATGAAAGAGACTAAAAAATAGTTGCCAAATGAGAAAGCTGAAGGTGTCAGAAAACAGGGTTGAGATATGCTTACTGGGATAAATACGTACTGTGAGAAATTCCAAACCCCTGACCATTCATTCTTTTTCATGACAATTCTCACAGCATAAGTAAAAACAAACAAAAAGAAAACAAAGAAATGAAATCAGTTGATAACTGTGATCCCTGTTCTGACAAGCTGAGGGAAAATATTTCTGGTCATGGGGTTGAGGCCTTCGTCTCCTTCTGTTTCAGCAATGCGCTCTGTCTCACATTTTCTTATCATGCTCTCATTCCCTATTGATTTCGTTTTTTAGAATTCCTTAAAAATTATAATTCAAGGCTGAAAACACCCCCATTCACATATCAACAAAGCCATCTGCTACGCCAATACATAAAAACAAATACAATTCTTTTCCTCATTCCTGTTTTTCCTTTAAAACATATCAACATTATTCCACTACCAAATCTCCTCAAAAAGCAAACTATTATGACTGTATTTCCCTACTAAACATGTTTTACATCTGGAATCTGTCACCTATGTTCTGCAAAGCTACCAGCAGGTTCACAGTGCCTCCCTGGAGGACAGACCAGGCTCCCTGATTATAGTCAATTTTGTCCTGTCTGTACAATTGAGCATTAATTCTACAAGTCTTGCTTTGATTGATCTTATGAGTCCACTTCTGTAGTGATCACTGTTTCTATCTTTGATGCATTATACTTCATTCTCTAAACTTTCTTCTTCCTCTTTCTCATGCACTCCTGACATTTCAGCTCTGTCTTCTGTGGATATTATGTGGGTCAAACTGTTTGCTCCTTCCAGAACTCCAAGCAGTATTTGATATTGCTTCTGGGTTCTCTGTACCTCACTGCCTCATTATAACCTTAATTCAACACACAAATACAAGGTTGAACTCACCTTCTGCTTCTCTGAACAATCAATGGCTTCAGCCTTTATTTACTGAATGCTAAGGTAAACCTGAAGTCTTTACATCTATGTCTAGATACAATGTATATTAGCTGTATCTATATGTAGCAAATCAAATACTAGATGAATGTATTTATATGATGGTAGCTTTTAACAGAACTTGGGAAATGGTTCTTTCTAGTGTGTACAAATTTCCCTGGCATGGATGATTACTAAAGATTTTGTCCTTTCTCTGGAATGACAGTGTATTTGTATAGTAGGCAGCTTTTGATCAAAACTTTAATATAAAACCTGAGATAGATAAAATGGAGACTGTTCAGAAAATGCTACAATGGTATTTTGGGGTTATATACAGACTTCTGTTTACCTCTCTTATATGTGTTGATATAATTTACAAAGTATCCTGTCATTAGCCTGAAATATCTGGCTCAGATTATCTCTAGTCAGAGTCCACACTCACCAGCATTTACCACTATGAGGATTTCAAGTTACTTATGTGTGTTCATGCTTCAGTTAAGTGGAGGGAGCAATAGTATGGTCGCTACCTGTATCTATACTACAGTTCCTGCTGTGACAGTATCATCTTGTCAGCCAACTGGAATTCTCCACTTCTTCATTGTGGAAGTGCTTAGGAACATTCATCTAACATTTTCATTAAGATTTAGATTACACTCTAGTTTTTCAAACTCTTCAAAGGAGCTTTAGGGTCACATCTTGTTTTTTATGATAGGCTCTTTAAGTGCTAGGTGGAACCTCATTGCTTAAACATATGCCAGTTCATGTACACATTTAACTGTAAGAATGTTTTTTAAGTTTACTTGAAAAAAGGAAAATGAAACAAAAAATAAAGACTATTGTGATTGTTTTTATATAAAAGTTTTATGCAATGAGAAAAGAGTGATGAATATTTGTTCTCTCTTTACCTCTGTGTTGCGGTCAGCTTTCTAGTTGCTGCGCAGAAAGAACCCAAACAAAGCTGCTTGTGGAAGAATGGGTTTATTAGGCTTACGGACTCGGGGGGAGACTCCATCCTGGCAGGGAAAACGATGGCATGAGCAGAGGGCTGGCCATCACCTCTGCCACAGCACTGCAAACAGCGGCAGGAAGGTGTGCCAAACACTGGCAAGGGGAAGCTGGCTTATAACCCCCAGAAGCCCACCCCCAACAACACAGCTTCATCGAGGTTGTAAAACCCAAACTGCCATCAGCTGAGGATCAATCTATCAGGACACATTCAATTGTTTGTGGGGGACACCTGGATCAAACCATGACACTCTGTCTAGATAAAATTTACTGCTGGTGTCTGTAAGAAGTTATTTAAGAAATTGAAAGAATACTGTTAGAGTGGGCATCTTTTATTTTTTTTCCTTATATTTTATGTGTTGGGTATTGAACAAAGGGCCTTGTACATGTGAGGCAAATTCTAACCACTAAGAAGTGGTTCTTGGTGAGGTAATATAAAATCTAGACAAAAGAAATTGTTTCTTGAATGAAAAACAGTTCATGTTTTCTAATGCCTTAGACTTGAGGAAGATATACACAAGTCAATAGGACTTTGCCTTTGGACACTGCTTGCTCAGCATATATTATTCACTCACTCAACATTCCAAACAGAGACAGTTTCTCTCTGTGAGTACTGATTCCATCACCTGAGCAATCTTAAGTCTCAGTTTTTGATCGCTCTCGAGACAATTCAGAAATTCTTAAAAATACTCTCAAGCTCTACCAAAATTATCCCTGACCTTTTCACAAGTTCTATCAAAAAGCAGAAGTTAGTCACTCATTCATTCTCTCATTCATTTCTTCAACAGATATTTGTAGAAAGACTCTGATGTGCCAGACATGAACACAAGGACCGTGAACCCAACTCATTCACGGTAAGCATATTTTTCTAGTGGTGTGAATTTAATACTAAGGTTGTTAAGTGGTATTGTTTTGAACAAAGGATTTCTTATGGTACATATAATAAATGCAGTAAAATTTCAATAGAGAAATGTGGAAATTTAAACTTATGACTCTACTAAACACTGTAGAGGTAAACTACTGGGGTAAAATATCTCCATGAATCTTCAGCTGACCAATTGGAAAAGAACATGAATGTGATATATGTAAGTTATACAACATAATGGAATCCATTATTTTATAACTTGGCTAAATCAGATGTTAATACAGATAAGGATAAAGTATTATTATTCTCATATAAGTAAATTATCAAATTATTTCTTTCAATCGTCCCTTATGAAAATACCAATTTGACAAGGCTCCTTGTACTTGAATACTAATCAAGGTAAAATGACCATGTTAATCAGACACTGTGTAGAAGACCACACCTTGAGTTGACTCAGAAAGTGTGTTCTTGACTCTTTCTGTCATCAATGACTTTCTCTTGCCTATGGGACCCTTTCTTATTTTACCAAACCAACATTACACAAGGAATGTAATTACTAGTAATAATTATATATACAATATTGACTATATATTGTAACTGTTAGTACTTACTAGTAATTAATTTTTCACCTGTAAACTTATAAAGACACAATTTGTTTTAATGACTTTTGAAGCTTAGTAAACTTTTCAGAACTAACTCCAACGATCCAGATCTCTAGCCAGTCTCCTAGCATTCCTGAATCACCAGATTCTCTGCCTGTACCTGAGACCCAAACACCAACCACTGGCTGTTTGTTGTCGCATGATTTTATAGTTTATTTACCAACACCGTAAATGTGCTGGAAAATGCTATGTAGTAGAGAGTGATAGTTAGCAATTTAATGTATGGAAGCCAATGAAGACCACCTTATAAACTAAATATTGAATCTCAAAGTTCAGAATGTTTGTATTTTTTCTACAATTCATATAACAGACTTATATCATATGACAAGTATTCCCTTTGCTCAATTACTGTATATTAATAAACATCATTAGGAATTAAAGGGGTTTGGAGTTTTGAAATACTTTTATTATAAATTTTCTTTCAGTTTTTAAATTGTCAAATCTGGAGCAAAATCTGGTTTATGTTTACAATTTTAAGCAGAGAGCCCCCTTTTATAGTTACTGTGGTAAGTGCATTTTAACATAATCTAACACTTTTCTAGCCTCATGGAAATATTACTGTAACTTGTATGCGTAATTTTACTTCATTTTATATGTATTCAGAAATTTGGAAATGTCTTTTTGTCTTTAAAAAAACAAAGCAACTCTAGTGTGAGAAAGTGAGGTGATAAATTAAGAAGGAAGATGGTATATTTTTAATTTCCTCTCTCTTTTCATCTTTTTATGTTTAGTTTGGGAAAGAAAAACAAAATTGTTTCTGCAACATACAATTTAAAAATTATTCAGCCAATTGGGTAAATATATAAAAGGGATTCAAGCGTTTCAAAAGAGATATTAACATCTATTTTGTAAATATATTTTAGAGGATTTTCATAATGCACATCATATTGTTTTTCAAATATGAATATCATGATACCCAACAGATCAATATGGAAACTTTAGATCAATTTAGCAAGTAATTATATATTCAGGATCCCTTTCCCCATGTGAGCACTATCATTTTGCTGATGGTCTTAGAGAAATCAAAACCAGA
This sequence comes from Zapus hudsonius, assembly GCA_004024765.1. Classification (NCBI taxonomy): domain Eukaryota; kingdom Metazoa; phylum Chordata; class Mammalia; order Rodentia; family Dipodidae; genus Zapus; species Zapus hudsonius. Next base: position 10,092 of record PVHP010053408.1, read on the forward strand.
AATATTCATTTAAAATTGAAATTATGTGAAATGCGTAGTGTTCTAACTTTTGATCCCACCAATGGGATTTAACTATATTATCTGCATGTAGAGAAGTTATGACACAGGGGTAGTGATTGGATTCGGAAAACTTCTTTTAGTCAATAGGGGCGATGTGAGTTAAGTTTCAAAAGACTAGGAAGTTCATTCATAGGTCATAATATTTCCAAAAAGTGTTGAACTAATGAAGTCACTCAAATCTATGCTACCTGGAAAAAGTTTTCAAAGAAAATTTCATTGAACATATGAGACTTTTGTTTGGAAGCATACAAACCACAATAAGTATCTGCCATATATGTCTTAGTATGGTGTGAATAGTTTTGTATGAATACTGAAGGACTTTTAATACTTGGAATAGCTTTTAGTTATTTGGTTTTATAATTGATAAAGATTCTAAAATATATGTTCAAAGGGCTTAACATTTGAATTGTGGGATAAAGAAATATCTGTCCTCTTGAACACGGTTCCAGCTTTGTCTAATATATTGAGGTTTGGATAGAACAAATAGAAATAAGCTATTGCAAGCTGGGCATGGTGGTGCACGCCTTTAATCCCAGCACTCAGGAGGCAGAGGTAGGAGGATTGCCGTGAGTTCAAGGCCACCCTGAGACTACATAGTGAATTCCAGGTCAGCCTGGGCTAGAGCGAGACCCTACCTTGAAA
>PVHP010053409.1:0-10803 GCA_004024765.1 Zapus hudsonius
CCCTCCCTCCCTCCCTTTCTATCTGGTGTTCTCTCTCTCTCTCTCTGCTTGAAAAATGAATCAAATCATATGTGGCTATTGCTGTTTATATCTCTTCAGTTCCTTAGGGTGCTGGGATGGCATGAAGCACCTCTCCCTCTGCTGGGCCCTCTTGAGCTGGAGGAGCCCTGCGGGCCCATCGCCCTCCTCCATCCTGGGGGGTTTTTCCTCAGCCCCCCTCTTCCCTCTCCTGCTTGTCTAGATCTTCAGCCTTTGACCCCTAGGCTAGTCCCTCCCTCCTGCTTTATTGCCCTGTGGTATTTTCTTTGCCTCATAATGCCAGTCCCTTTTTGTCCCATTCCCCCTCAGTGAAGAAGGAGGAGGACTTGCAAACAAACAAAAACCGCACCTTTTATTAGGTGATTCCAACCACACTAGCTGAATTAATGTCAAAACCCCCAAATTCGAGGATCCCTTCCAGGCAGGTTGCTGAAAGGAGGAATTCTTGCTGTGCTCGCTAAGAGGAGAAGCGAAGCAGCTCTTCTCTAAGGAGTGGCCTTGTGGCTGGATTCGCCATGCCTTGCGGCCACCTCAGGGTGCTGGTGGCTGTTGCCTGTGGGCTCCTGACGGCTGTCGTTTTGGGACTGGGCGTCTGGAGGACGGTGGTAAGGGTCCAGAGAGGTAATGTCCCCCTGTGGAGTCTCACGGAGACTTCTCTTCCATGTCCCCTCCTCTCTCCTCTTCTCCTCTCTCCTCTCTTCCTCTCTTCTCTATTCCTCTCTCCTCTTTTCCTCTCTTCTCTATTCCTCTCTTCTCTATTCCTCTCTTCTCTCTTCCTCTCTTCTCTTTTCCTCTCTGCTCTTTTCCTCTCTTCTCTTCCCTTCCCTTCCTTCTACTCTCCTTTCCTTTCCTCTTCTCTCTCTCACTCTCTCTCACCTGATAAATCAGTGCTGGAAAGTATCTTGCCTAGGCTAAGACTGTCCTCTACAAGGCCATTTATGAAACATAAAACAAGAGTTCCTTCATAGCTGGCTTTATGTATATGAAAATGTGTGTCTGAATAAGCAGGTGAAGAGTGAGGTTTGAGTTGCTTTATTTAGGTTCATAATTCCTGAGTTGATAGCATGAGTAGTAATTGAAATCTCTGATCACTTATTTTGGGGCTTGCTTAATTAAATAAAAGTACATAGTTATGAGGACAGAATCACAGCCACACACATGTGCAGAATAAAATGTTATAAGAAAAAAGATTAGAAATGTTATCACTAAAGTTGTAAGGGGGAAAAATGAGTTTTCTATTTTCCAGATATATAGAGAAAACTACTCAAAAGTTAAAACTATTTTAAAAATGATTTGTCCTGGTGAATCAACATGTATTTTTCAGTCTTTTACCTTGTCCCAGAGCTGATATTGGGAAGGGGGGAGCGCAGTAATTTGTAATATATTTTTTATTTATTTCAAGCAGAGAGAGAGAGAGAGAGAGAGAGAGAGAGAGAGAGAGAGGGAGCACACCAGGGCCACCACCTTGTGGGTCTGGCTTATGTGGGTCCTGGAGAATTGAACCCGGAGCCTTGGGCACTGGAGGCAAGTGCCTTCACCACTGAGCCATCTCTCCAGCCCAGTAATTTATAAAACGATGTTAAAGGAAAGCCCTTGGGAATTCACAGTGTGGAACAATGAGGTCCATGGGCTTCAGAGAAGGTTATGGCCAAGTGAAACTGGGCCAGTCAAGGAAGCTGTGAAAACACCTCCCTGAGTGTCAGTAAGGACATTCATCCCTCGCCCTCACTGTGTCATTCTATCCATCTCATCTCACGTCGTCATTGACTCTCGCTTTCGTCCCCTTACAATATAGAGATAAATCATTCTTGTTCATAAATTTATTTTTTTTCAGGGGGAGAGTGAGAAACTGATATAAACCATGATGGTCTTTTGTTTGTTTGTTTGCTATTTTTTTGAGACAGAGTCTCACTTTGTATAACCCAGGCTGCCCCAGAATTCACTGGGTAGTTCAGGCTGGCCTCAAACTCATTTCATTTTCTTTGTTTCAGCCTCCATTGTGCTGGGATTACAAACCTGAGCCACCACACTTGGCTAATTATGAATGTCTTTTTCAGAAAAAAATATAGATAAGCAGATGCACATAAAATTGCAACTAACTTGTTCTTACTGTACTACAATAAGTAGAACATAAATAGAATGGATTGTTTTATTTTTTTCATGAAAAAGCAATATCCTCTTTGCGAAAACAGAAAAAAATTCTTGATGCCAAGTATGGTGACTTATGCCTATAACCTGAATAAGGTGGGTTAGCAAAGTTTTGAGGCCAGCCTGGGCTGCAGAGTAAAACCCTGTCTCAAAAAGAACCCCAAAAAAGAAAGAAATGAAAGAGAGAAGAGACTAGAGGAAAGAAAGGACAGAAGGAAGAAAGGAAGGAAGAAAGAAAGAAAGAAAGAAAGAAAGAAAGAAAGAAAGGAAGGAAGGAAGGAAGGAAGGAAGGAAGGAAGAAAGAAAGGAAGGAAGGAAGGAAGGAAGGAAGGAAGAAAGAAAGGAAGAAAGGAAGGAAGGAAGGAAGGAAGAAAGAAAGGAAGAAAGGAAGAAAGGAAGGAAGAAAGAAAGAAAGAAAGAAAGAAAGAAAGAAAGAAAGAAAGAAAGAAAGAAAGAAAGAAAGAAAGAAAAGAAAGAAGAGTACTCTAAATTCTGCTGAGTAAATTTCAGTGAGAATTTCCCATTATTTGCCTTTGGTGGGGATGTGGATATCACATATACAAACAAGTTATGTACTTAATGTTTCTGTGCCATCACAAATTCTTGCTAATTCCTGATACTACATTCAAAACCTCACACGGTTTATCTCATATAATCCTATAGCCACATTTTGAAGCACAAATGGGGAAACTGAGGCTGAGAGGATTTTCACGCTTATGTCACTGGCTCTGAACTTGAACCTAGACCATAATGATTTCAGTGCCTGCGTTCTCAGGAAGACAGGGTAACGCAAGTTCACTAATTCATCTTTTTATTCTTGAAGCAAGAACTGAAGCCCATAGTTCACAACAGACTGTTGACAACAGTCTCGTTCTGCCAGGCAAAGGTGGACTTTCCAGAGCTTTCCAGAGGTCTCAGGTGTCTCCTTGATCTTCTCCACCAGATCAGCAGACTAGGATTCATCCATGACTGTCTACCTTTAACAGAAAGGCGAGCACACAGCAGCCATCATACAAGACGCAAAGGAACTCAACTAAAATCCTTCTAAGTGAAAGTTTTCTGTTCTCTTTTAGCAAATGAATTATTGGTTTAAATAACAAATAAGCACTTCGAGGCATGGGTTATAGAATACCAGTGATCTTCTATGAGCAAGTAGAATTTCCTTAAAACTCTGCTTCTGTTTCTTAATGATGCCTCCTTCCTGTTCAAAAGTCAGCATTTAAGGCTTCGGGGTTGATAAAGCAGACAACAACCCATAGAACAATTTTTTTCAGAGTTGCTGGAAGAGTCTGTCATCTTTGTAAGCCATCGATGGAAGCATTACATAATATGGTTCTTTTTATCCAGCAAATAGTACATTGTAACATATTGACAGGTCTGTTCCATTCTCCACCTATGATCTCGGTTACAAGATTTCTATTCATCTGCAGTCTCTACTGACAGAGATTCAAAATTATTGCTAACTTTTGCAACTTCTAAAAGGAGTTCTAGACTTGAGTTCTCTGATGATCTCAGTGGACCTAGAACATTCTTCACCCCTTTCCACAGAAATGTTTCCTTCTTAAATGATTTGGGTCTTTGATTGAATGGCATCATCTGAAAGAGACTTTTTCTATCCACTTAGTACATCATCTCGTTTTTTCCTGCTTTACATGTATTTTCTCATGGCTCCTATTACTGGTGGTTGCTTACTTGCTTATCTCCTGATTTATAGACTGAGAACTTTATTAGAACAGTGGCCTGATTTATTAAGCCATTGGACTCCATGCAACTAATATAGGACTTGATTATAGTTACCAAAATATAGTTAAGAAATAGGACTTGATTATAGTTACCAAAATATAGTTAATAAATAAACATATCACTAGAAACTAGACTGAATCTGGGCTTCTATAAGAAAATACCGTAAGTAGATACCCTATAGGTAACAGAATTCATTTTCTCGTAATTCTGGAAACTGGAAAGTCTAAGGCAAAGCCATTAGCAAATTCAGTGTCTCAGAGGTTTTTATTTCTGAATCCATAGACAGCTGAAATGAGGAAAGAGCACTGGTCTCATCACATTAAGATTAGGGATTCCCACGGGTGGCAGGAGAATTCTGTAACTTCCCACATGATGACTGGGAAATTTCCCCACCCAACTCCCCTTTTCCTAATCTACTAAATTAGAATAAATGTGTAATTAAAATTAAAAAAAAGATTAGGGATTCCTTTCATGCAGGACATTCACTCATAAACTAATCACCTTCCAACCCCATCTCATTGGGAAGTAGAGGACAGGCTCAATCCACAGAATGGAGAGTTGCCAAAAATAATTATATTGAGAAATGAAATAATAAAACTACAAAATCCTTATGATTTGCTTTAAAACAGAAAAGAAATGCAATTCTGGATTTTTTTTTAAAAAAAGACAGTTTTGGTTTTCTTCTTCCTTTCTAAGCTTTATGGCATGTTTCTGGGTTTCATTTAGATGTTTCCAATTATATATTATATATAATTATATATTATATTATAATATTAATATCATAATATATATAATTATAGATAATTATATATTGTTTACCCATAAGATCAGCAATCTCTCAGGCACTCTTGTTGGAGCAAATCTATGTATTGCCACATCTCACTCAATATCCACTCTGTCGTAGTTTCACATTGCACAGACCCAGTGAGTTCCCTCTGCTGCTTTCACGCTTGTCCTGCATGATAGTAGTAACAGAAGAAGCAATGTGGGCAGGAGAGATGGCTCAGCGGATAAGGCACTTGCCTCCAGTGCCTAAGGCCCCAGGTTCAATTCCCCAGGACCCACATAAGCCAGACCCACAAGGTGGTGGCCCTGGTGTGCTCTCTCTCTCTCTCTCTCTCTCTCTCTCTCTCTCTCTCTCTCTCTCCACTTGGTTGTGAAGGTAAAATGCAACTGCAATTAACTCTCATCATGGTTATTTGATTTGACATTTTAGACCTGATATAAACATAGACGGACACATACACAACCTCAATATAGAGGATATTTTCTTTGGCTTCTAGTAATGAAAGAACATCGTGACCTGAAAACATTGGCAATGTTAAGATACCTTTTTGTTCTATTCTTCTCCTGAATGGAGAGTTTCCTGTTCTCTAACATAGCTTTTCCTATTCCACTCTGGAAATCCTTTTTTTTTTATTTTATTTATTCATTTTCAAGCAGAGAGAGAGAGAGAGAGAGACAGACAGACAGACAGACAGACAGAGAGAGAGAGAGAGAGCACCAGGGCCACCACCTTGTGGGTCTGGCTTATGTGGGTCCTGGAGAATTGAACCCGGGGCCTTAGGCTCTGGAGGCAAGTGCCTTAACCGCTGGGCCATCTCTCCAGCCCTCCACTCCAGAAATTCTAACAGACCTTCCCTCGGCCTAACAAAGGACTTTAGGAGGTGGTTGCATTATCAGACTCCAAGGTCAGACTTTATTGCACTGATATTTCCCACACAGTAGAAAATGTATATTAGCAGAAAGGCCCAAGGAGAGGTTATTGCTATTCAGATAATAATCTGTCCACAGATACTTGGCTTTTTGTTACTCAATTTTAATACTTCCCGTAGAAACAAACCCAATAATAAAATCTAACTCCTGTGACTGATCTCAGAGGACTAGGACCATTTTGGAGGGTGGGAAAAAAACCAGAAAGGTGTTTTCTGAGTGGAAAAAACGGTGTTTTAGGCAACTGTGCTGTTGGTTAGTCTCAATTCTCTTGTTAGAAATCTTGCTTCTGTTCCTTAACATTTTGCTTCCTTATAAATGAAAACAAAGGTTTCTGTGAAGAGCAAGGGGTCCTTGTTTGAGGGATGCATTTGTTTTGTAAGTGGCTGGAGAATACGGATTATTTTAACATTGGAACCAGGGATATGTATTGTTGATTCCATTTCAAAAATCACTGTCTTAAATTAAGAAGCTGAGTTAGATTACTCTTGGATTTCACAGATTTTTTTTTTTTTTGAGGTAGGGTCTCACTGTAGCCCAGGCTGACCTGGAACTCACTCTGTTCCAGGCTGGCCACAAATTTATCTCAATCCTCCTACCTCTGCCTCAGGAGTGGTGGGATTAAAGGCTTGCACCACCACACCTGGCTAGATATTTTTTAATATGACCGCTTGTTATTTTCTGATGAGACATGTTTTGAAAGACGCTTTTAGAATTCAGCAGCAGACTGTGTACTTGTGAGGAGAGAGAAACACTCTGGAGGCTGAGCGCCTGCTTTAACTCTCAACCCTGCTGCTTGCAAAGCTGAGCAAATGAGCACATCACTCAATATTTCTATGCCTCAGGTTTCCCCTCTTCCAGGACTGATAAAATCTGACGCATTGGGCTGTTTGAGGATTAAATGAATTAATGCCTTTGAGATTTAAGATGATGTTTGATATCTTGTAAGACTCAATAAATGTTGGGAGCTGAGAGATTGCTCCATGGTTAGGGCACTTGCTTGCAAAGCCTAAGGACCCAGGCCCGATTCCCCAGTAACCACATAAAGCCAGAAGCACAAAGTGGTGCATGCATCTGGAGTTTGTTGGTAGTGGCTGGAGGCCCTGGTGCACCCATTCTTTCTGTCTCTGTCTCTGCCTCTGTCTGTCTCTCTCTCTCTTCTCTCTATGTCCCTTGCAAATAAATAAAAATATTTTTAAAATGTTGGCACCTATTATCTAATTTATAAATTTTAGATCATTCAATCAAGAGCATTTCTTCTCTCTGAATTATACCTTGAATAGATATCATTGGCCTAGATTGGACTTTCGGATTAAGACCCAGGTTATCAAACCAAAACTCTGCAGTAGGTTTAATCATTAAGTTATATTGACTAGATGAAAACAGAAACAGAAAGAGTTCTAAGAACGGCCTTATCATATTTGCTTTTCAATATTTATGCTATACTCAGAGACTTGGCAACCCTCAGTAACTACACACTTGAGACATGAGAGCCCGGCTGAAGAATGAGCTATCCATGGTCCCCTACCACAAAGACTGATCCAGAAGGCCCACGGAGGAGGATATCCAGCTGACTGGGGATGGGGAAGGGGGGCAACGGGGAATTGGGGATAACAACTCATGGTTGGCCCACTAAATAATGTAACTCATTATGGACAATAAAGAAAAAAATATTTATGCTATACTGCACCACCGGGGAAAGCTTATAAAAATATTTAACCAGTTTATTGAAATACTTAAGCAGGTAGTTAATACTGAACATCTTGTACCTTAAAGATGAACCTTAAAGATATATCTTTGAAGGTTTCTTTTTTTTTTTTTTTTGAGCAACAGAAGATTTTTTTCTATGTAGTGTCCTCTCATTTACCACCATGTCCAGTCTAGGACAGGAAAATTTGAAATGATACCTATTAAAATCAGCCCAGGAAACTTGGAATATGAAAGAATAAATTCGACAGAGTCTGCAAGGAACTCCACAAGAGAATGAAGACCATAGGGGAGAAAGGCATTGGAAAAAATGGGACAATGAGTGAATCTCAAGTAGAAAAGAAAAAAAAATGATAAAATTCCAGAATATCAAATAAATAGAAAAATCTAAATATAGATAAAAAGATTCCCAAGAAATCACAATTTTACAAAGAAAAAACTTCTCAGCAATAAGAAATTCCAGAAAGCAGTTAATATCTCCGAAAGGCTGTCAATTTGGGGTCTCATGGCTTATTAAATTCAGTCAGGGTTTAGAAGAAAGATAAAAACATAAAACCTGGAAATTTTTCACTTTTTAAACCTTAAATGCAAGCATTTTAAAAAATATTTTATTTATTTTCAAGCAAAGAGATACAGAGAGAGAGAGAGAGAGAGAGAGAGAGAGAGAGAGAGAGAGAGAGAGCGAGCGAGCACCAGGGCCACCACCTTGTGGGTCTGGCATATGTGGGTCCTGGGGAATTGAACCAGGGGCCTTGGGCACTGGAGGCAAGTGCCTTAACCGCTGAGCCATCTCTCCAGCCCAAATGCAAGCATTTTTAAATCATATATTTAGAACATGAATCCAGAAAGAAGGAATATAAAACGTGATGATAAGCAATAAAATGAACAAACTCTTTGGTAAGTCTAGACAGTTATAAAATGTTTTCTATATTTTGAAAGGCCACTGTTGCAGATAGTTATTTTAAAAGATGGTAAGTTGAGAGAACTCATTTGCTTAAAAAATTATTGTCTTATTTGATATTGAATTAAAGCAAAATCTAGCTCATAGTGTTTAAAAGAAACACTGGAGACTTGACCACAATTTTTGTGAAAATAAAATAATGATAAAGCAAATTTTAGGCTAATACTATCCAACATCAAACCAAGCTAGTAATATTAATAACAGAAAACAAGAATAAAGAGTGAATTAATTATTCAGTGATGGAAGGAATAATCCAGCTAGGAAGAATCCATATCCCTATGTCTGGGTGTATCAAATAACACTCAACATACACAAGGCACAATTAGGCAAAATTATACCGATAAATATTTAAACTCTGAGTGGTTTGTTTTGATATTCTTCTATAAGATATTAATAGATAAAACAGAGGAATTTGATTAAAAATATAAAAATAGCCATATACCAAGATGAATGTATTTGCTTATATACTAGCATTTATAATTATGCATTTATTTATATATTGACACCACTATAATGGATTGAAAATAAATGTTCATTGATTTTGGAAAAAACATCAGTCAGTAAGAACTACAGAACGAATGTCCTACAGATTATGCTCTCTTAATGTAGTGCCATACGATCAAGCAACCTATAAAATAATTAAGCAAATTCTCTTCAAATAGAAAACACATTTTAAATAACCCCCCAACATTAAATATGAATTGCAGGTTAAATCCGTATTACAACTTGAGCACAGTAAGAATGTAGCTATAGTGACATTCATGTTGGTATATAATCATAAACTAGGCTGAAAACTAGTGATTAAAGGCTCTATATTTTTCTTTTTCTTTACTTTTATGTATATGCAAACATGAAATACAATTGAATCTCGTCGAATCGTCTTTCAGATTCTAATTTTTTTAGGTTGGCATAAAAATGAGGAGATTCATGGAAGGAAGTTTCATTCTCCTTTGTCTCCTTCTACCCCTCCCCCACTTCACTGCCTTCCAGCAGGTTCTTGACTTTTCTAGATCTGCCCTCTTGTCTCTCACCACATGTACGCCACTGCCCTTGCTATTTCTCCCTTAAAATCTCATCTTCCCTCTCATGAGCCCATTCCTAGTTATTTTCTTATTAAGTGGAAACCGTGTGTGGCTACATCATGGGCTGGAACCATCATTTCCCTCCTCCCTGCCCCCTCTCCGCTGAGGGCCTCCTTACAGGGATTGCAGGTCTTCACCTCCAGTCATGAGTTGGGAGAGCAGCAGTCAATCGTTGGGAAATCAGGATGGGAGGTGGGAAATGCCTCTGGTTATTGCCTCCCACCATGTAGCTCTTACATTCTTTCTATCCCCTCTTCTACAAAATTCCCTGAGCCTTAAGTTTCCTTTAGTGATGAGCTCTCAGCAGCTTTGAGTGTTCTGAGTCTCCTCAGTGTCTGCCTCCATCACCCTGGGCAGGTTGTCAGCTCGCTGTGGAAGCAGCACTCTTTTTTTTAAAAAAAAATATTTTATTTATTCATTTTCAAGCAGAGATACAGGAGATAGATGATGATGATGAGAGAGAGAGAGAGAGAGAGAGAGAGAGCACCAGGGCCACCACCTTGTGGATCTGGCCTATGTGGGTACTGGGGAATTGAACCAGGGGCCTCAGGCACTGGAGGCAAGTGCCTTAACCACTGAGCAATCTCTCCAGCCCAGAAGGAGCACTCTCGCTCATCCTCTGTGGTTTCACCTTGGTCCTAGTCTATGTAAGAGGTGCTCCATCTCCTGACAGCTCAGCTGTCTGTTCTTGACTTCTTAGTAGATTGTGGTGGTCCGTGGTCCTCACTGCTTTCTGAAAAAGATTCTTCAACAGAGTGGGATCAGGATGGTTCAGAGGGAACACACATTGTTAACTTAGAGAGATTTTGACTGGTATCAACTTTTGGCCAAAGCCTGGTGGGAGTTTCTAATCTTGGTCTCCATAGGATTCCGACTTGGTTCCCAGTACCAGCTATGGGCTCCCTTTCACTGAGTGGATCTCTTATCGGATCAGAGAGCCATTGGTTACCCACCCAGGCTGTGTGACACTACTGGGCAGGTGTGCACAGCTCGCAGGCTGCTCGCCTCCCCATAGCAGTGTCCCCTGCTTGCTGACAACCTTGTAGAGGCCATTTTGCCCAGCAGTCCACTTCCTGCTTTTCAGCACTCTAAGGGCTGACCATCTGGGAACTGGCTTCCTTCCACATTCAGCCGGATTTCTCAGTGTTCTGTGTCAGTAGCATTGGTGTCTTCAGCAACCGGGTCTTATCTTCCACTTCAGGGAGGTAATCAAGTGCTTTGATAGAAGCTTGTGTTGTTTTGAGGACCTCGTAGGTCTCTCCCATCAATAGCTCAGCTTGGGCTGTAATCAACTTCTGGTACTAGGAGTTAAAAAGCCAGAGGCAAATGTTTCAGGATTAGGCGTCAACCTTATGTTTATATCCCACAAAGTTGTGCTTTGATAAACTGTTAGCAAAAGTTGGGGAAAAA
>PVHP010053410.1:0-10759 GCA_004024765.1 Zapus hudsonius
CTGCCTACCCTAGATCCTTCCACGTTGTCTTCACTGGCCTCATTGGTCCTTTGATAAGCCAATCTTATTCCTGGTGTGGTGGCTTTGCCCTTGCCTTAGCTAGAAATGTTTTCCTACATCTTTAAATAGCTCAGCTTCTTGTCACATAAATCTCAGTTTAAATGTCCAAGGCTATTCAATCTAAAATATCCTTCCGTTTATTCTCCCACAATTTTGTTGCCTAACAGATGATGTGGGTCATTGGGTTAGTTAATACATAGCATGTGTCTGGTTAGTTCAACTATTGTTTAGTATTCAAATATATATTGGTGAGCAATTCAACAAATAATATCTCTTCTGATAAATAATTTGGTGACATCAAAATATTTTTCTCTGTAGTAAACTCAACTTGAAAATGTATTTAGCCCCTCTTTCAGCTTTGCCTCATATACACCTTTTGATTCTGCCTAATTTCAGGGGAAACCCATTTTATGTTTTTCTTTTTAAATATATTTATTTATTTATTTACAGACAGAAAGACAATGGTTGTGCCAGAACTCCAGATGCATGCACCACTTGGTGCATCTGGCTTTATGTGGGCACTGGAAATCAAACTCGGGTCATTGAGTTTTGCAGGTGAGCACCTTAACCTCTGAGCCATCTCTCCAGCCCCCAACCTTACACAGACATATACAAAAACAATCTCCAGTGACCTTAAAGGTAACATACGCTGCAGACAAAAATTTACTCTAAATAATATTTTAACCCATCTTTCCACAAGGATGTGGATATACCCAGTGCAATCCTTTCTCTTGGATTTTGTTCCCAGACAAAAGTAACAGCTTTTCCTTTTTTTTAAAAAAAAAAGGTGTGTGTGTGTGTGTGTGTGTGTGTGTGTGTGTGTGTGTGTGTGTGTGTGGTGTTGCTGCAAATAAATGTCAGATGCTTATATTTGAGTCAGGCTTTATGTGGTTGCTAGGGAATTAAACCTGGACCAGCAGGTTTTGAAAGTAAGTGCCTTTAACTGCTGAGCACTTCCCAGCCCCTAGCTTTCCTTCTGTACCATTCATTAGCAAAGTAAGAAAAGCTCCAGTCCTGCAGGGACTAAGTTGGTGTTATGATCTTCATGTAAGAACAACATATGCAGCTGAGGAGTGAGGAGGACACATGGAACTATCCTGTGAAGCAAGCCAGATGTATGCTGGCCATGTACATGCCACAGCTCCCTTCTAGTCTGGAACAGGATGACCTTCCATACTGTTTGCAGGAAGCACAGCAAAGCTTGTGCAGTGTTCTTCCCAAAGATATTTCTACACATTGTGGCTAGAGAAGATCAGAGAATGAGATACTCCACAGTCCTGAAATCATGCCTGTAGGGGCAGCTTATATATTCTTACTACTTTGTGATGACTTTGGTAGAGGGAAAAGCCCCTTTTAATACCCAAAAGCTATAAATAAAAATAACAGGGCCGAAGAGATGGCTCAGAGGTTAAAGCACTTGCCTACACAGCCTAGTGAGCAGGGTTTGAGTCCCTGTACCCATGTAAACCCAGATGCACAAAGTGGTGCATGTGTCTAGAGTTTGTTTGCAGCGGCTGAAGACCCTGGCACACCTATTCATTCTCTCTCTCTCCTTGCAAATAAATAAATATATTAAAGAAAATAATAATCATCATCACTGCTTTTCATCCCAGATATAGGAAAGAAAAGCAGGTCACCTCACAACATATTTCCATAGGGAATTACTGGGGCCAACTCCACTCACCCATTCCTAGCTAGAGTGGGCTCTGGTTCTGCTCTGAAAGTAGCTGCAGAACAGAAATCCCATCAACAGAGAGCCACAGGGCCCATACAATGGGAGCCATTCATGGCACATTGCTTTCTGAGAAGGGACTTTGAAAAGTTGGGGAAACTTCTTACGCCTCTCACTTTGAGTTTTGAACCTGTCACTATATAAATAGCCCACTAACTGATTTTTGTTTTGGCAAGAGAGCAGAGACTACGTTGGTTTAGGTCAAAAAAGACATACAAAATGTACAGGCTAAATAGTTGTGCTAGGTAAGAATGACTTGGTCATACAAAATGAGAACTCTACAGCTCTAAAGTGTTAAATAATGGGAAGATCAAGGCATAATGAAACACCAAGATTACGTTTTGCTCAGGCTTCTGTGTTTCTCTCCTTCAGTTCTGAAGAATTTCTTTTCATATTCAGCTGAGAACAACCTTGGCCTTTTACACTGTCGTGTTCAAACGTCAGAATATTTTGTTACTCATTAACAACTCCAACTAAGTATTGTTCAACAGTAAAACTTCCTCAATCAATATGACCTTTTTTTAAAAAATTATTTATTTGCAAGGAGAGAGAGAGAATTGGTGCACCAGGGCCCCCAGCTGCTGCAAACAAACTTCAGATGCATGCACCACTTTGTGCATCTGGCTTTACATGGGTACTGGGGAACAGAACCCAGGTCGTTAAGCATTGCAGGCAAGCGCCTTAACCACTTGGCCATCTCTCCAGCCCTCATAACTTCTGAAATGCTTGCCTTTGAGACTGTTTCTTCTTACTTATGTTAGCTACGCTTCCTCCAAGTTAAGCACCACTCTGTTTTCTTGGGTACATACGTGAGAATTCTGAGGTGATGCTCATTCCTATTTCTATACCATCTGCTTCCCATCCTCCCCATTCCAGAAGGAAGGTTCATTTCCTCTGACATTCGTCTAGTTAGCAACTTTGAGACCATAGCTTTCCAAAGGAGCTGCTATTTGCTGTGTTCTAACTAGACATCTACCAATGCCTGGATGAAGACAGCGTGCAAGGAAAGAAACCTTGGTGCTGGTGGCGGAGATGCACAAAGAGCATGTGCTTTACAGGCAGCCTCGAGAAGAGGCCAAGCAGGGAAATTAGACAACATTCTCTTACGCATCCAATAAAAAGGCTCTTCAGGGGCTTGGGAGATGGTTCAGCAGTTAGAAGTGCTAAATGCTCATATCTGACAATGAGAGTTTGGATCCCTGGAACCCGTATAAAGCCTGCTGCTGTAGCACCAGCATCTGTAACCCCAGCACTCCTAGGACAAGGAGACAGGCAAGGTCTAGAGAGATGACTCTTACCTGCAAAACCTAACAACCCAAGTTCAATTGCTGGATGCCCACGTAAAGCCAGATGCACAAAGTGGTGCATGCATCTAGAGCAGTGGCTAGAGGCCCTGGCATGCCCATTCTCTCTCTCTCTCACACTCTCTCTCTGATTTAAAATAAATAAATAATATTTTAAAACAAAGGAGATGGGAAAATAGCTCACCAGCCAGCTAGAAGCAACACCCAAAAGTTGTCCTCAGACTTCCACACACAAGCTTTTAATTTAAAGACTCCATTTTTAAAAATCTGAGTGGTCCACAGGATCACAGGGCTACTACGAGTTATGAGAACTGAAAAGAATCCAGGAGAGCCTTTGCTGCTGAGGATTTCTGGGTCTGTCCCTGTCCACAAGCTTCCCTACAGAACAACTAAATGAGGTGAGGACCCTAGTAAATAAAGGGAAGCCCAGAGAAGTCACGGATGCATTTCTTCTAGGGAGCAAAGCATCATGGAACAAAAAAAATCCTGTAGATGAACAGATAGTTAAAAAAATATTTTTAAATCGGGCGTGGTGGCACATGCCTTTAATCCCAGCACTCTGGCAGAGGTAGGAGGATCGCCATGAGTTCAAGGCCACCCTAGACTACACAGTGAATTCCAGGTCAGCCTGGGCTAGAGTGAGATCATACCTTGAAAAATCAAATATATATTTTTTTTATTGGACTGGAGAGATAGTTCAGCGGTTAAGGCATTTGCCTACAAAGCAGAAGGACCTGAGTTCGATTTCCCAGTACCCACATAAAGCCAAATGCATAAGATGGTGCATGTGTCTGGAATTGGTTTTCCAGCTGGAGGCCCTGGAACCTCTCTCTCTCTCTCTCTCTCTCTCTCTCTCTCTCTCTCTCTCTCTCTCTCTCTCTCTCTCTCAAATAAATAAAATATTTTTAAAGTCATAAAATCATTCTCCTTTAAAAATATGTTATTTATTTTAGAGAGAGAAAGAGAGAAGGGGAGAGTATGGGCACACCAGGGCCTCCAGCCACTGCAAACAAACTCCAGATGCATGTGCCACTTTGTGCATCTGGCTTTACTTGGATGCCGGGGAATCAAACCTGAGCCAGAAGGTTTTGCAAGCAAGAGTCTTTAAGTGCTGCAGAGCCATCTCCCCAGCCCCAATACAGCTGGATCTGAGGGTGTGGGTGGAATTTCAGCAGTAATCAATATCCTATTCTGGGACCCCAAGGGCAAACAGGCAAAACAGGGAAGTCATGAAGGCTGGACACTTAGGAGATCGATGGATATTCCCTGGAGTGGTTAGAGCTGACCACATGGATGTGTAAGAGGTGGATGGAGAAATGTCATGGAAACAAGAGAGGAAAGAACGGAGCAAAAAAAAGGAAGTGAGGAGCAGCAGCAGGTCCAGTGAACAGGAAGCGGGAGCGCAGGTGAACCAAAGAACTCCACTTGTCAAATACAAACATGAAAAGCAAGATTTTTCATTAAGAAAGGCAGCCCCTGTTGGATATAAGGAGGTGTCAGGGGCCAAAAGATACTTGCATTAGAACAGGAAAACTTCTCCCTGGGTCCCAGCCCAGCACACTGGCCGGAGCACAGCAGAGGCAGAGGCACACCTAAGCCACACTCCCCCAGCTCTTCCCCATGCAGAGCTCCCAAGCTCATGGAAAGTGATGGATTAGCAGTAAAGCATCCAATCAGGATCCCCCAGGAGATTAATTATGTGAATCTTCCCAAGCTAACTTCTCAGCGCTTCTCATAATATGGCCCTGGGCGGACTTCCAGTTTCATGGTCCTCCACTGCCAACCAGTTCATCAGCTATATACATGTATGTATGTATGTATGTATGTATGTATGTATTATTTATTTGCAAGTCAAGAGAGAAGAGAGAGAATGGACATGGACATGCCAGGGCCTCCAGCTGCTGCAAACAAACTCCAGATGCATGTGTCACTTTGTGCATCTGGCTTTATGTGGGGACTGGAGAATCGAACTCAGGGTGTTAGGGGCTTTGTAGGCAAGCCTCTTAACCACTGAGCCATCTCTCCAGCCCAAATATATTTTATTTTTCAGGCATACCATACTCCTTACTTTTTTGTTTGTTTCACTTCTTAATTTTTCACTTAGTTAGATAAATAGACTACATCAGGCTGCTGTTTAAACAAAAAAAAAAATTCAAATCTCAGTGACTTGGGAAAACAAAGCACAGATACATTGTCCCTTGTGTTATAGGTGTACCAAGAGTTGATGGTGTGTTCTGCTCACCCAGGGCCCCAGGCTGACAGAAGCGCCACCATCTCTAAACTCTCTGACTTTTTCCTGTGGGAGCCTGGAAGAGCTCTGGACAGTCTTGAATGAGCGAGAATGGGCCCAAAGGTGATCCTTCAGCTCTGCTTCCAACTCAGGAGCCCAGAGTAGTTGCATGGCTTCACCAAAGCAGGGAGGCTAAGAAGCACCTGTTGACAAGTACCCAGGGCACAAACGTTACAGACTAGCACTGTCCACTACTACGTGCTTCTGCCTTGTCGGTGCCTCCCCTGAGCCTCAGACGTCCTTGCCACACTTTGAACACTTAAAGAAATCTCGTGGGGCTAGGGAAATGGCTCAGGGGTGGAAGCATTTGCTGTCTGTGCTGGTTTCGTCCAGGTGTCCCCATAAACCCATGTGCAATTAGAACCTTATTGGAAGTGTGTTGTCGGGGACGGGCTTATGGGTGTCATAGCCAGCTTCCCCTTGCCAGTGTTTGGCACACTCTCCTGTTGCTGTTGTCCACGAGGTGATGTCCGGCCTCTGCTCATGCCATCCTTTTCCCTGCCATCATGGAGCTTCCCCTCGAGTCTATAAGCCAGAATAAACCCTTTCCTCCCATCAGCTGCTTTTGGTCGGGTTCTTTGTGCAGCAAGGAGAAAGCTGGCTGCAACTCTACACAAACCTGAGGATCTGAGTTCAGATTCCAGAACCCATGTAATCTCTAGACACAGAAGCCAGTGTCTGGAATCCCAGCCCCACTACAGTGAGATGGGCAGAGACAGGAAAATTCCAGAG
Organism: Zapus hudsonius; assembly: GCA_004024765.1. Lineage (NCBI taxonomy): Eukaryota > Metazoa > Chordata > Mammalia > Rodentia > Dipodidae > Zapus > Zapus hudsonius. The sequence goes on from PVHP010053410.1 coordinate 6,119, forward strand.
GCTAGAGGATCAGCTAGCCTGGCATTTACAGCAAAGAAACCTTAATTCAAAACAAGGTGGAAGGCCAAGACCTACCAAAACATAGGGTCCTCTGACCTCCACACACACACACTGCAGCACATGGGAATCTGCACTCAGACACACACACACACACACACATCACACACATACAATGATAAAAACAGCTCACGTGTCAAGGGGCTGGGGAGGGAGTTCAGTGAGAAAAGACCTTACTTTGCAAGCATGAGGGCCTGAATTGAATCTCAGTCCCCACATCAGGTGCCTAGCATGGTGGTAGGCACTGTAAATCCACGGGGAGGCAGGAGGATCCCTGGGGCTCACTGGCTACCTGGTCTGGCATAATTGGTGAGCTCTAGACCAATAAGAGACCCTGTCTCAAAAGAAGTGGGTGGCATTCCTGAGGCTAATACGGGGGGAGGGTTGTTCTCATGCCCTTGTGTGCCCCCCCACAATACATGCAAACAAAAAGCCCTCGTGTGTCAAGACACATCCTACCTGAAGCTCTCCTCGGCTACCTCTCCATCCTATCCCTGTGCGCTTTGACTCTGTTTCCAGAAATCTTTGTATATACATTCATCAGCCTAGCTCAAGCGTTCTATTTGGAGATTGTAACTCGCTTGCTAGACAAGGAGGTACTCTAGGGCAGAGAATGTATATCGAATTGCCTCCGTGTTCCCAGTGCTTAGTATGATGATGCCTGATACAGAAATGTGTCAGAGAATGTTAGTTGCTAGGAAATGGAAGAAACCCTACAGACGAGATGACAGCTCAGTGAAGTGCACAGTCCATCACAGAAAAGATTCACCGAGCAGCTCAGAAGCATCGCCTGTTTCCTATTTTGAAACACCATGATCATCCTCATCTCAGCAAATGCGTGTGTCTGAAAGAGCTAAAATTGTTTAACAGCTAGTGAATTTCAGCAGTAGGGTTTCTGGAGTGCAGACTAAGGCCTCTTTTTAAAAAAAAAAAAAACAATTTCCCTGATAATTTTTGTTTGTTTGTTTTTTAAGGTAGTTAAATGCATTTCAGCTGCAAGATAGAAAGTGTTTCCAAACTGTAAACTTGCTGTGTCACTATGTCTCTACAATCCTGCTACAAACTTATATTTCATTGCTTCCCCCTCATTCTGATTTTAGGGAGAGAGGCTGCTGGGATTAAAGCCAAGGCTTCAGAGACAGGTGGTCTGTCTACACCTGAGCTCCCCTGAAGTCCCTCACATTCTTCATGGCATCGTGTGGGAAGACTGGGGTAAGAATTCTGAAAGGTTAAGATTATCCATCACCAGTAAATCACAGGCTGCTTTGATGGCCCCCACCGTAGACATGCTCAAGCCGTTCCCAGCAGAGTCGCTTCAGCTGAATCTGAGGACAGTTTTAAAAGCCCCCGTTCTGGGGCTTTGCTGTGCTTCCTTCAGAACACATCCAAATGAAGTCTATTTCTTTTGACAGAAACTGTAACCTCAAGAGAAGCAGAAGACCATCTGGCACAATGCAAAGATCACTCAGGGCCGGAGGCAAAGCTGTATTTTATAGGAAGAAGGATCAGCAACCAGTCTCTCCGTTATTGTGTAGGGGATCTCTGGTCCTGACATTTGTCTGCGATGCATCAGCAGCTTCATGTGGCTCTGGTTTGAACAACAGATCCGTCATGTGACATGATGCACCTGCTCAGTGAGTCCTGACTTCTGCCCGGCACACTTCCCGTCAAGCTGCCTCTCCAGAGCCAGCCTGGCCTCTGAGATGAATGACCTCAGGACCATGGCTTAAGCTCCAGGAAATCTGCAAGGACCGTGTTTATTCCTCGGGAAGGCGAGATTAACATGGGACTTTGAGAAGCCTGGGGGACAGTAGGCTCACAAAGGTCATGTAACCATTTTTTTCTCTTACTAATTGCTTGCTGTTGAGACAGTTGGAAGGCAGCTCTGCTCACTGCTATCCCTCCAACCCTGATAGGTTGAGAAGTTGGAAACCCCAGTTTAACTTTATGAACCGGATTGCTCTTTCTACACATAAGAAGCTTCCAGGTTTAGGGAAGGTCTTTCAACCATCAGAGCAGGGCTCCAGGGAAGCACGTTTTGAAGCTGTGTCTGCCATATTCTCATTCCATGTTAGGGAAATAACATAAATAATGGCAATGGTAAAAGCCTTGAATTTCTTGTATTGCCATAGCCCCTTAATTTTCACCATTTCTGTAGGAAAAATAGCTGTTCAGTCATGCCATTCTCTCTTAGATAGGCTATGGGGCCTTGATGCCCTACATCTGAGATGTGGCTGGTTCTTCTCTTTTCTCTGCTCACAGCAGTCAGGATGTGGGTATATGGCCCAGCACCTTTGCTGCCTCTCCCTGGAGGAGGATTAGACATGGGAGCCCTGTTGAGCTCATATGTGATCACATGACCAGCTTTGGCTAATGAAGTACAAGTAGACATGTGATATGTCCTTTCCATGGGGATGCTTCCAAGGCCAGTGAGCACATTCCCCTACTCTTTTCCCTTATCCAGAACTATTTTCAGTGGTACAGGGAGAAGCAGCTCTGTGAACCTGGGAGCAGGAGGGGAAATACTGAGCACAGCTACAACCATCAATGAACAGATAATACAAATAAGGAATCAACTTTTATGGGCATATGCCACTGAGATTTTGGGGTTATTGCTGCAGAATAATTTTACCTAATCAGAACAATAAATACATATGTCTATCAAGTTATCTCCTAGGGAATACTGGTTGTTTAACATTGCATAATAAATCACCTCCAAAACTTGGTGGCTTAAACAACACATGTCGAGTTAGTGTCCTGTCAGTTCTATGGATCAGGATCCTGGCATCTTGAGCTGCATCCTCTGCTTTAGACTGTCATGACGTAATAATCAGTCCCTCAGGTTTTCTCACCAGCTGCAATTACAAGGCATTGACCAAGGCAAAATTAACCTCCATGATCCTGAGCACAGACTGCTGACCTGAACCTTGGTTACATTTCAGATGATCTTCTCCACTGGAAAAGGCACATTAAGGAGCTTGGAAAAAATCCTATTAGAATCGAAGTCATAGACTCTTCTGACCTGATCACAGAAATGACATTCCATCACTTTCTCCATATTCTAGTCCGGCCCCCACTCAAGGGTAAGGGGATACATATGAGTGTGAATACCGCGAGACAAGGATATTGTAGGGCCATGTTGGAATCTACCTACCACAATGACTATCTTTGAACAAAATGAACAAATGAGATAAATCAGTGAGAAGCATGTAAGAAACTAAGCTTCAGTGGCAAGGGAAGAGGGAGAAATAGAATTTTATAACAAGCTTTGAAGCCCAGAAAGCTTAAACCTCTTGCCTAGTATAAACAGAAATAAATCCAGAACTGAAATTCAGAGCAATGCTATTTCCCTTCGACAGAGATAAGTGAAAAATTAAATAGCAATACAAGATAAATTGCATTCAAGTGAAGCAGGAGCTAAGCATCGATCGCTGATTGAATTGTTAAATAAATCATCCAGGCAGTGAGTGAATTAAAAGTGCACAGAAGCCAAGCCCTTTAGACTGGGGTAATCAAAAGAAGGCAATCATGATACAAGCTTTGACGGGGGGGATTCTTCTGAGTAAAGGAGGAAAAGGTGTTTTTCACAAAAGACAGGCTAAGAAGAGGCTTCTTCATTCAGGGCCACAGTGAGGTGGTGTCACACAGGAAGGAATAGCGGCACTATTCTAAATTCATCCGATGATAGATGATCTTTAAGATCACATAACCCTGGCATCAAATGTAAGACCAGAAAGAATCTTAGCTTTCTGCCTAAGGAAGTGGCAGGTGGAAACGCCAAAATCAGCTGGAAATTTTGTGCAACAGACTACATGTGCTTATACCTCACTCCCAAGACGTGGGGTACTAGAATCTCTCCAGAGGAGGGCTGAGGAGCTTGGAAAGTTGCCCCGGGTAATTCTGAGGTAACCTGGCTCAGTAATGTCTTGCTTGAGAAGCCCTGCTCCAGGTGAGCACTGCACCTGGTGACGCGCCAGAGAACGCTACAAAGACCTCCAAGGCCAAGTGTGTTTCAGATTCTAACACTCTCTCCTTGCAAAACACAAACCACTCCGTGACCACTGTAGATGGGTGAAAGGAAGTCGCTCTGCTCACCAGCAATGTCCATGGTTCCCTTCTTTAACTTGTCATGAAAACACTCTGGTGGTCTTTCCAGGAGAATTTGGTATCCAGTGAAGTCTCCCAAACAGTGACCAGGTGTCAGGTCTTGCTCAAAGACTTGCTTGTGCTCACTTGCAGCAGGTGTTGTGTTCCCCATTCTGTAGGAGAGCAAACAGATCATTTAAACAGCTAAAGCCAGGCCCGAGGCAAGTGGAGGGAGGTTGAGACTAGTTTTTCTGAAAAATGTCTTTCTTATTTGCATTGGACTTATATTTTATTTGATCAATTTTATCATTTTTTAAAATATTTTAAAATCCGGGCATGGTGGCGCACACCTTTAGTCCCAGCACTCGGGAGGCAGAGGTAGGGGGATCACCGTGAGTTCAAGGCCACCCTGAGACTACAGAGTGAATTCCAGGTCAGCCTGGGCTAGAGTGAGACCCTACCTCAACCCCCCCCAAATATATATATATATATATATAT
>PVHP010053411.1:0-10723 GCA_004024765.1 Zapus hudsonius
AAAAAAAAAAAAAAAAAAATAGAGAGAGAAAGAAAAGCCATATGATTCTTATCAGTAGATGCAGAAAAAGCATTTGAGAAAACTCAATAAACATTTATGAAAATAAAAGTAAAAATAAAAAATAAAACCAGGGGCTGGAGAGATGTCTCAGTGTTAAGGTCTGCAGAGCCTAGATGTGGCACGTGCATTTGGAGTTCATTTGCAGGAGCTAGGGATCCTGCTGGCGTGCCCATATTCTCCCTCTCTCTGTTTGCATATAAATAGATAATATTATAAAAATAAAGCCAGACATAGTGGCACACACCTCTCAGGGACTTGCAAGCCTGGACAACATATCAAGACTCATCTGAAAAAGACAATGGCCATGCACACGTGCACACCTATAATCCCAGCAGTCAGGAGGCAGATTCAGGAGGATGCAGTCCAAGGCCAGCTAGTGACCAGCAAGGGCTACAAAAACAAAATTTGTTTTCAAATTACAAAAATGAAAAAATTCCTTAGAAAATCAGAAAGTGAAATTTTCAAAACTTTATTTTATTTTTTTAAATCTTGTGCTGGAGAGATGGCTCAGTGGTTAAAGAACCCATGTAAAGGTTGATGCTCGAAGTGGTGCATACATTTGTTTGCAATGGCAAGAGGCCCTAGTGTACCCATGCTCTTTTGTTTTCTCTGTCTGCCTCTTTCTCTGTTTAAAATAAACATTTCCAGAGAGAGAGAGAGAGAGAGAGAGAGAGAAAACTACCTATAGCTATAAATAAATAAACCAAGTTAGTTTACAGTTGAGAAACTACAAGCTTTCTAACTAAAGTCAGGTAGAGTATTTAGAGAAGACCAGAACTCTCTGGGCTCTGGCCTAGGGGGTAGTGACAATGGCTAACACACTAGAGGATGAAACCACTGGTAAATAGCAGACCTCCTGCTGTGCCATCATTCTGAAAACTGAGAAGGAAACTGAAATCAGCCACCATACCAAGGACACTTGCTCCTTCTGTGACAAAGCCAAGGTGAACACACAGGAAATCACTGCTGACTAAAAAATGGCAAAAATGGCAGCTCTGGGTTGAAGTTAGAAATTTGTTTCAAGAAAACAGGAGGACATTTGACATTCTCCTCTGGCCTCCATATATATATGTCAGCCTGAGCTAGATCGAGACCCTACCTCAAAAAACCAAAATAAATAAATAAAAATAAATAAATAAAAAATAAAAGGGGAAAGAGGCTGGAGAGATGGCTCAGTGGTTAAGGTGCTTTCTACAAACCACCACACACGCACACGGACACACATACAATAACATTTATCATTAGGGAAATGTAAATTAAAACAATGAGGGGCTGGAGAGATGGCTCAGCAGTTAAGGCACTTGTCTCCAGTGCCTAAGGCCCTTGGTTCAATTCCCTAGTACCCACATAAGCCAGAGCCACAAGGTGGTGACCCTGGCGCTCTCTCTCACTCTCTCTCTCTCTCTCTCTCTCTCTGCTTGAAAATGAGTAAATATTAAAAAAAAAAACTAAAACAATGAAACACTACTACACACCTGAAAAACGGTCAGATTCAGAACAGAGCTAACACCAAATAGAGCTGATGGGAATGCAAAAATCATAGAGCCACTCTGAAGGAGGCTGGTAGCTTCATATAAGACTGAACGCTCAGCCGGGCGTGGTGGCGAACACCTTTAATCCCAGCACTCGGGAGGCACAGGTATCACCATGAGTTCAAGGCCACCCTGAGACTACATAGTGAATTCCAGGTCAGCCTGGACAGAGTGAGACCCTACCTCGAAAAAAGAAAAAGACTAAACGCTCACATACTGCCCAGCAATTCCACTTCTTAGTGACAATATATTCACACAACATGTGAATCCTTTTGTTATTGTCTATATTTCAAGTTGTCGACACATTATATGAGAACCTTAAACTTCTGATCTTTCTGCCTGGCATATCCATACAATGGAGTATTATTCAGTACTAAAATGAGATGAATTTCTGCTGGCTGTCGTGGCATACACCTTTAATACCAGCACTTGGGAGGCAGAAGTAGGAGGATCCCCGTGAGTTCTAGGGTAGCCTGAGACTACATAGCAAATTCCAGGTCAGCCAGGGCTAGAGTGAGACCCTACCTTGAAACCCCCTGCCAAAAAAAAAAAAAATTTTTTTTTCTTCACATCTGGGCTGGGCATATGGCTCAGAAGTTAAAGATGCTTGCTTACAAAGCCTGACAGTCCAAGGTTTGATTCGCCAGTACACACGTAAACAGCCATATGCAAAAAGTGATGCATGCATCTGGCATTCATTTGTAGTGACAGGAGACCCTGGCATACCCATTCTCTCTCTTCTCTTAAATTACAGATATAGACAGATGATTGATAAATAGATGTATATTTTATGAACTAAGAAGAAATGACATATTTGTGTTTTATAAAATATTTTATTTACTTGTAAGGTGAGAGAGCCAGAGAATGAGAGAGAGAGAGAGAGAGAGAATGAAAATGAGCCAAGGCCTCTTGCTCCTGTAAATGAACTCTAGATGCATGAGCCACTTTGTGCATCTGGCTTTATGTGGGTGCTAAGGAAGTAAAACTGGGGGGTATGCAAGCAAGCACCTCTAATTGCTGAGCCAACTCACCAGCCCCATGTGTTTGTTCTTAATCAAAATTCCAAAAGTTGACCAATGTATGCACATGAATAAAATCAAACATCACACTGTCAAGAAGGAAGAGTAAAGTCCTAAGGAAAAAAAAAACCTAATTACTTACATCTGAAGCAAATACTATATATGAGTTTGTGGCCAGCAGTAAGAACTTAATAATCATCAAGCACATTCTAAAACTGAAATTCAATAATGCTGCAAAAGGGCTAGAGAGATGGCTCAGCGGTTAAGGCACTTGCCTCTAGTGCCTAAGGCCCCAGGTTCAATTCCCCAGGACCCACATATGTCAGACCCACAAGGTGGTGGCCCTGGTGTTCTTTCTCTCTCTCTCTCTGAAAATGAATAAATATTAAAAAAAATAATGCTGCAGAAGATATTCCATGGGTCTACTATTCCTTTCATATTCTCTTGGTTGTCTATACGTTTCTATAATAAATTTTCCTGAAAGGGTCACTGTTCAGTTTATGTGCTGCCAAAGCAAGCCCAAAGGTTTACTGTTTAAATTACAGCATTAATAGAAACAGAAAACTTAGAACATCTATAACAGAAAAAGAGCCTTCATGATGGTATGAACCAAGCAAGATCTATGTTTAAATCCAGCTTCCACAAAAATGTCTTTATAATTTTCTGCTTTCTTTTGTCTCTCCTCCCTCCCCTCCCTTCCTTCCTTCTTAAAAAACAAACAAACAAACAAACAAACAAAACAAGCTATGGGCTTATTCAGTTGCCAAGTCTGGCCTTGAACTAATGGCAATCCTCCTGCCCCAGCAATCTAAGTTTTGGGATTTCGGCCATGAGCCACTATGCTCAGTGGCCTTTACAATTTTCTTAAACACTTACCTCTTGGAGAACTGGGATAACAGGTGGCTTTCTCTGCTGCAGGAAGTACAGTACCATGAGGATATATGCATATGAAGATAAACTTCCTCTAGAAGCATCTCCAATGTCACATCGCTAAAAATATAATAAAAATAATTGAAAATAGAAGTTCAGAATCTCACCCCAGGAAGAAATACTAGCCAATCTGATACACCATTTTTCAATTCTCTGAACTGACAAATATCCACAAATTCTGTAACAAGCTCTTATATCGGGTGTGAGCAAACAGGTAACCTTATACAAGTGAGCATATACATTAATGCAAACTCTATGAAGAATAGTTTGACAATATCCCAGTAACAAAAGCACTTCCTATGATTTAGCAATTGTTTGTCAAGAATTTATTTTCCAAAAATGTGTGAAATCACTAAAACACTTAAAAAATTGCAATACCAAAACACGGAAAAAAAAAATTAGATTCATCAGTAAAGTTAAAAATACTGGGAGGAGCAGAGTGTGGTGGTGTATACCTTTAATCCAGCACTTGGGAGGCAGAGGTAGGAGGATTACTATGAGTTCGAGGCCACCCTGAGAACACATAGTTAATTCCAGGTCAGACTAGCCAGCCAGAACAAGACCCTACCTCAAAAACAAACAAACAAACAAACAAAAGAACAACAAAAAAGGGGATGATTCACACAAAGAACTAAGTATCCATTAAAAAAGAACAAGAGCGTTGGAGAGATGGCTCAGCAACTAAAGATACTTGCTTGCAAAGACTGATGGCCTGGATTTAATTCTCCAATACACACATAAAGCCAAATGCACAAGTTGCACATGTCTAGAATTCGTTTGCAATAGGATTAGACCCTGGCATGCATGCCCATTTTCATTTTCAGTCTGTCTCTCTCACTCTGCTTGCAAATAAAAATAAACAAAGAAAAAGTGGGCTGGGGAGATGGCTCAGGGGTTAAAGGTTCTTGCTTGCAAAGCCTGAAGACCTGTGTTCAGTTCCCTAGTGCCCACATAAAACCAGATGCACAAAGTGGCACGCGCTTCTGGACTTTGTTTGCAGCAGCAAGACCATCCATTCTCTCCCTCTCTCAAATCAACAAATAAAAATATTTTTTAAAAAATAGAACAAGAGCTTACAATGGTATACCTTTAATCCTAGCAGCAGTAGGATTGCTGTGATTTCGAGACCACAGTGAGAGACTACACAGTGAATTCTAGGTCAGCCTGGGCTTGAGCTAAACCCTACCTCAAAAAACCAAAAGTGCTGGGCGTAGTGGCGCACGCCTTTAATCTCAGCCCTCAGGAGGCAGAGGTAGGAGGATCACCATGAGTTCAAGGCCACCCTGAGACTACATAGTGAATTCCAGGTCAGCCTGGGCTAGAGTGACACGCTACCTCGAAAAACCAAAAACACCCAAAAGCAATACCAAACCCAAAACAGAACAAGGAAGTTTTTAGTGTCCAAATATGAAATAATTTCTAAGCTCTACTGCTACATGAAATAAAGTATAGAACAATATCCTCAGTGTCTTTATACAAAGGAAGTAGGAAATTGACCTATCTGTTAATACTACAACAATGCACTCCTGGAAGGATATAGAAAACTTATTTTTTATTAAATATCTTTTTTATTTGCAAGCAGAAAAAGAGAATGAATAATGAATAAATAAATATGGGCACACCAGAGCCTCTAGCCACTGCAAACAAACTCCAGATGCATGCACCACTTTGTGCATCTGGCTTAATGTGGGTACTGGGGACTTGAACCTGGTTCATTAGGCTTTGCAGGCAAGCAGCAAGCACCTTAACCTTAACCACTGAGCCATCTCTACAGCCCCAGAGGAACTTTGAATGCTGGTTGCCACCAGCTATAAGCAATGGTTTGCTAGAAGATGGGTGAGGAAGGGAAACTTTGTAATTTTCATCACAAATATCCTTTAGATCTTTTGAATTCTCAACTACATGAATACACTGGCTATTAAAAATAAGTTACTTAAGAAAACTACTTAAGCCGGGCGTGGTGACGCACACCTTTAATCCCAGCACCTGGACTAGAGTGAGACCCTACCTCAAAAAAACAAACAAACAAACAAAAAAAAAAAAAAGAAAACTACTTAAAATAAGGAGCTAACTTACATGCATTAGGCAAACAATAAATTCTTTGACATAAAGAAATCACTTGATTAACAAACTTCCCTGCAGTTATAACAAAGCTGTTGCACAGGACTTATTCTGTAAATTAACTCTAATATAATAGCTTCATGAGGTCATTTTTAAATTTTTTTGTTTCTGTGTTTTTCTTCAAGGTAGGGTCACACTCTAGCCCAGGCTGACCTGGAATTCACTCTGTAGTCTCTGGCAGGCTTTTAACTCACAGTGATTCTCCTACCTCTGCCTCCTGAGTGCTGGCGTTCAAGATGTGAGCCACCATGCCTAGCTCATTTTTAGTGTTTTTCTTTTCTCTTTTCTTCTTCTTCTTCTTTTTTTTTTGGATGGAGTCTCTTGTAGCACAAACTGGCCTCAAGCTTGCTGTGTTTCCTAGGATGACCTTGAACTTCTGATCTTTCTATTTTTAAGTGCTGGGATTATAGGCATGTGCTCTAATGTTTCATTTATGTGGTACTGGGGCTTGAACCCAGAGCTTCATGCATGCTAGGCAAGCCCTTTACTAACTGAGCTATATCCCAGCAATCTGTTAAAAGTGCTTGCTTGCAAAGCCTGATGGCTGGGGTTCGATTGTCCAGTACCCACATAAAGCCAGAAGCACAAATTATGCATGAGTCTGGAATTTGTTTGCAACAACAAGAGGCCTGGGCATGCCCCTTCTCTCTTTTTCAAGTAAGTATTTTGTTCTAGGCTGGGGAGATAGCTCTGTGGTTAAGGTGCTTGCCAGGTTGAATTCCCTAGTACCCATGGAAAGAAAGCCAAATGCACAAAGTGGTACATGCAGCTCAAGTTCATTTTCAGCAGCATAAGGCCCTGCTGTGTCCACACTCTCTTCCAACCTTGCCAATAAATAAAAAGAAGAAAAAAAGAAAAAGAAAAAGAAAAAGAAAGCAAGAAAGCAAGAAAGCAAGAAAGCAAGAAAGAAAGAAAGAAAGAAAGAAAGAAAGAAAGAAAGAAAGAAAGAAAGAAAGAAAGAACCTAACCAAATCACTTCCCTACTAAAACTTTTCCGGTAACATGTTCATAAAATAAATTATTTACTAAGAAACTATGATAAATCAGACCCTGGTGTGCCCATTCTCTTTGTCTCTCTTCTCTCTATCTCTCTCTGCTTGCAAATAAATAAATGAAAAAAAAAATTTTTTTTTTGGTTTTTCGAGGTAGGGTCTCGCTCTAGTCCAGGCTGACCTGGAATTCACTCTGTAGTCTCAGGGTGGCCTTGAACTCATGGCAATCCTCCTACCTCTGTCTCCCGAGTGTTGCAGACTCCAGAGACTCTTAACCAAGATGGTATGCTTATGTTAAAGCCTTGGGATAAAAATCATCACTTCCTTGAGAAATTTTACTATGAAGAAACTGACTGGTGTGCTACATATAGGAATAGATTACATACAGGAAAAAAAAATTACCATCTTACCCTGATAGGTATAAATTTAACACATTCAATACATGTTTAATTATTATTAAATCTTAGGTATTAGGGCTGGAGAGATGGCTCAGGAGTTAAGGCAATTGCCTGCAAATCCCTTTCGACTTGATTTCAATTCCCCAGTAACCACATAATGCAGGATGCAAAGTGCCACATGTAATTAGAATTTGTTTGTAGTGGCTAGAGGCCCTGGTGTGCCCATTCTCTCTCTCTCTCCTTACAAATAAATAAATGAAAATAATTTTTAGGAGCTGGAGAAATGGCTCAGCAGTTAAGGCACTTGCCTGCAAAAAAGCCTAACAATCCGAGTTCGGTTACCCAGTACCCACATAAAGCCAGAGGCACAAAAGGGGTGCATGAGTCTGGAGCTCATCTGTAGCAGCCAGGGGCCCTGGTGGGCCAATTCTCTTTCTTTCTCCTTCTTTCTTGTTCTCTTTCTCTTCCCTCTCTCCTTGCAAGTAAATAAATAAAATTTAAAAAAAAATTTTTTTTTCAGGTATTCTTCAGGAGATTGAAAGAGAAGGATTACTGATCTTGGAGACAAACAAGAGACAAAAGAAGGAAGGAGGTGATAGACCTTCAGGAAGCTAACAAGCTAGACACATAAAACAGAAGCAGCATGTTCCACAGTAAGCTCTCCTAAGTATTATTTCATCAGTACCTTGGCAAACACTTTCATGGTATATCCCAGGTACTGCACTCTAGGATCAATAGCTGCGTAAGTAGCTAGCATTCTTGTGTTATGTTGAGCCTGAAAAATAATTTCAAAGAATTTTTTATTTAACTAAACTTAAAAATCACATAAAAACACAATACACTGTAAATGAGATGTATGTACAAATGTACATTTAAAAATACCTTAAGAAAAAAAGAGAACAAAAGAAAAATAGAAAAAACACCTATTAACAATTAGTCAAAGGCTGGAGAGATGGCTCAGCGGTTAAGGCACTTGCCTCCAGTGCCTAAGGCCCCGGGTTCAATTCCCCAGGTCCCACATAAACCAGACCCACAGGTGGTGGCCCTGGTGTTCTCTCTCTCTCTCTCTCTCTGCTTGAAAATGAATAAATAAAATATTTTTTAAAAAAATTAGTCAAACCTTTGGAGTAAATAGCAAGATAATGAATTTTTTTTTCTTTTACTGGTCACATATGAAAATTTTAAACATAACAGAAGTCTGAGAAGTTTTTAAATGAAAAGTACAACTATCACTAGGCCTATAAAGAGAAACTTACCAATGTATTATATAAACTAATATCACCTTCTAATCCACTTCGCCTGTGTTCAAATTTTACTATAGGCACTTTGGCAGTAGTTATAGGCAGAATGTTTCTTAAACCTGATTTAAGGAAAAAGAATGTTAGTAGGTTAAATAATTTTCATAATGCTAAAAGGGGTTTTTGGCCATAAAGGTAGTCCATAAAATTGATACCTGGATGTCTCTTAAGAATTTTTGCCAAATTTTCAATTATTTCCTTGCAGTTTAATTTCTGAAAAACAAATAATAAAGCTTGACTCAGTTTAGCCTTATGTAGATTCTACTTGAACAAAGGTAAATACACTAAATAACATTAAATTTCTAGCCATAATGCATTACATAACCTTGATATCAAAACATAGTTCAATACAATGTATATACTTATTCAAAAAAGATTTAAAAAAATTTTCCCACATTAAAAAACAAACATGGTCAGAGACTCACAGCATCAGTATAAACTGGAAACCTCGGAGAAATGTGGAATCTCACACTCCTTACTTGCCTTATGAACCATAATATACCTGCATTTTAACAAAATCCCAAGATAATTCACATGATGACCAAAATTTAAGAAGCATGAAGATAGGAGATTAACATATAAATCAAAGGTGGATTTGGTGAGGGCAGAACAATATGATTGTTCAAGAATGCATGTTCTGGGGCTGGGAAGATGGCTCAGCAGTTAAAGGCGCTTGCTTGCAAAGTCTATAGGGTTTGGTTCAAATTCCCAGTACCCACGTAAAGCAAGATGCACAAAGTGGAGCACGAGTCTGGAGTTTGTTTGCAGTTGCAGGAGGCCATGGTATTCCCATTCTGCCTGCCTGTCTGTCTGTCTGTCTGTCTGTCTCTCTCTCTCTCAAAAGTAAAATTTTTTTTCTAAAAAAAAGAACATAGGCTCTGAATCTAGATAAACCTAGACTCAAATTCTGAACTAAATATTAACTGGTTATATAACTGATCCTTAATCACTCTCTCAGTATCACACCACTACTTTAGAAAATAAAAATAATTATGGTTTGCCTTAACTAATTTGATAGAATTATATGCAACATGTAGTTAGTAGCAAGCCTGGCACAAAATAAGTAACTGAAATCTATGATCTATTATGATGAAGGGAAGAAAGGTCATTCTATTATTATTATTATTATTTTATTTTATTTTTTTGGTTTTTCGAGGTAGGGTCTCGCTCTAGCCCAGGCTGACCTGGAATTCACTATGTAGTCTCAGGGTGGCCTTGAACTCATGGTGATACTCCTGCCTCTGCCTGTTGGGATTAAAGGCGTGTGACACCATGCCCGGCTAGGTCATTCTATTACTATCAGCACCCATTTCCTCAAGGAAGAGTCTTCTCTATGCAAATTTTTAAAAGTTTCTTTTTTAAAATGTTATGTATTTATTTGAGAGAGACACAGAGACAAAGAGAATGGCACTCCAGGACCTCCTTCCCTCATACAAACGCCAGATGCATGCGCCACTTTGTGCATCTTCATTTACACAGGTACTGAGGAAACAAACCCAGGCTATCAGGCTTTGCAAACAAGTGCTTTTGACCACTGAGTCATCTCTCCCTACAAATGTTACTTTTAGGGCTAGAGATGGCTCAGCAGTTAAGGTGCTTGAGGACCCAGATTCAATACCCCAGTACCCATGTAAAGTCAGATACACAAATGTACATGGATCTGGAGTTTTGTTTACAGTGGCTAGAGGCCCTGGAGGGCTCTCTCTCTTTCTCTCTCTCTCATAAATAATTTTTTAAAAATATTTTTTAAATACTTTATTGATTTATTTGAAAGAGAGAAAGATGGAGAGAGAGAATGACAGAGAATAGGTGCCCCAGGGCTTCAAGCCACTGCAGATGAACACTCCAGATGCATGTGTCACTTTGTGCATTTGGCTTTATGTGGGTACTGAGGAATCAAACTCTGGTCCTTCTGCTTTACAGGCAACACCTTAACTGCTAAGCTATCTCTTCAGCCCTCTCATAAATAATTTTTTAAAAGATACTTTTTAAAAATTGGAATGGTAATTATAATCAAAACACAGGCTGGGTATGGTGGTTGTCATGGTTTGATACAGGTGTCCCCCACAAACAATTGAATGTGTTCTGATAGATCGATCCTCAGCTGATGGCAGTTTGGGTTTTACAACCTCGATGAAGCTGTGTTGTTGGGGGCAGGCTTATGGGGGTTATAACCAGCTTCCCCTTGCCAGAGTTTGGCACACCTTCCTGCCGCTGTTTGCAGTGCTGTGGCAGAGGTGATGTCCAGCCCTCTGCTCATGCCATCGTTTTCCCTGCCAGAATGGAGTCTCCCCTCGAGTCCGTAAGCCAAATAAACCCATTCCTCTACAAGCCGCTTTTGTTTGGGTTCTTTCTGCGCAGCAACAAGAAAGC
>PVHP010053412.1:0-10751 GCA_004024765.1 Zapus hudsonius
GGTTAGAAATGACTGAACCCTGGAGTGATTTACACTCCTTCCTATTCCAAGAGCTTTATAGTTTCCCACTGGTCTCCTCCCCAAGCCTTACAGTATTTCCCCAGTGGCAGCTCTCACAATGGAACACACAGCTAACATGATCACATTTGGAGGAAAAGACAGTTTTTAGAGCAGGGAATTTGTTTTTTAGCATCTCCTCTTAAACTGTATAGAGAAGCCCACAGTGGAATTTGCTACATATTGCTTATTCCTGTATTAGGTTTAAATGTTCTAATTGCTTCCCCCAGACTGAACCAAATCCCATAATTATAAATAATTGATGTTTCTCAAGAGCCCTCATTTGAGGATACAAGCATGCAGTAGCACCTAATAAAACATATGCCTTAATATCAGTTCTAAATCAAAGCCAAAGTCCATTCTCCAGAGACTTGAGACCTCAGAGATGTACGTGGGTGTTAGTGGATTCAAAAGAGAGAAAAATTTTCAAGGGACTCACTAATGCAAGTCCTTTCAATTGCTTAGCGAAATTGACCTACATCATTACCAACTTAAAAAAATATACAGTGCATTTTATATAATGTCTATACTGCATGCTATCTTTGCATATAGAAAATTGCAATATACTCTATCTTCAAACTAGATTTTCCCATTGACAGTTGTCTAAAATGAATCTAAAAATCTATTTCCTTAATTGAATGAGGCCCCTCCTCAATATCTGGTGTCTGACTTGTACCTTTCATCCCGAGTTACTGATTCATGTAAGTCAAGCTGAGCTGCAGAGCCATGACCATTACTTCTAGATCTTGAAAAATATGTATGTACCAAAGAACAAATTACTAGCATGTTTTCCAGTTAAATCAAACACTGGACAGCTAGAGTTGTAAAAGGGGTAATAAAGATTTTATAACAAGCAGTAAATACAAACCTCTGTTAGGACTGATTGAAGAAGACAGTTCTTCCTCAATGGGATTTGCTTTATTTCTGGCTCCCTGTTTTCTCCGTGCAGTTCCATGCAGAGATGCTTGGCTGCATATTTAGAATGGGTGAGGGAAAGCCTCCTGTTAGAGCCTCAGCACTACGTGGAAAGCCATTAGCTGAAGCTTTATATCTGGGAGGGGTTGGAGGAAGATTTTTTTAGGCATGTGCAAGTAGTTGTCAAACCTTCCACTTCTATAATAAATTTCATTAAGTCTGTAACTACAGATGAAAAATCTATACCCTGCTCCTTAAGAGAGTAAGAATTATTTTAAGTCATCTGTCCAGCCACTCCTAATATTACAAATACTAAGTGCTTGGAAAATGATGCTGAACAGTGTTTGAATTGAGGGTATATTGATGAATATTACAGACAGTTCTTGTTTTCATAGTGCTTACAGATGTTCATTTATTCTTCTATTCACTCATTCATTCAATTATCCGTTTAAAGTAATTACAGAGAATCTGCTTGGTGCCAGAATTTTTTTCCAGGTACAAGAAGCCTGAAAACTGATCATGCAGTAATTCTTATATTCCTGTGGGGAGTAGTGCCATACTGTGCTAGTTCTTGCCGAATATTCCTTGGGGAGCCATATCTTCTATTTAGACCCATGAGCTGCTTGGCAGTAAAACTGAATAGAACTATGTGGGCAAGCATTGATTTATCATCCAGGGTTTATTTCTAAGAAGTAAGGTAAGGATTTTCTGGGGATCCAATGATCATTTTCTAAAATATTTATTTATTTATTTATTTATTTATTTATTTATTTATTTATTTATTTATTTATTTATTTATTTTTCAAACAGAGAGAGCGGCAAAGAGAAGACAGAAAAAATTGTGTTTACCAGGGCCTCTAGCCACTGCAAGTGAACTTGAGATGCATGCACCACTTTGTGCATCTGGCTTTGAAGGCACATATCTTAACCACTGAACAATCTTTCCAGCCCCCAATGAGTCATTTTGCCTACTCCAAAATAATTTGTATAGTGTTATTTTCAACATGAGTGCATAAGTAATTCTGGAGCTCAGCTGTTAATGATGAATAAGCAAAATTGATGTTGATGCAATTGTTAACCTCTGTTCCCATGGATTTAGTAAAATTCATTTTGCTTCGCATATGTACACCATGTGGTTCCATACAAGTGTGTCTGTATGCACATTCAGGGGTGTACATGCATATGTGGGGACTAGCAGTCAGCATCGAATGTCTTCCTCCATTACTTACCATTTTATTTTCTGAGACAGGGTCTCATTGAATCTTGTGCTCCCCAATTGGGCTTGCCAGCAAGTCCTTAGGATTCTCTTATGGCTGATTCCCCATCACTGAAATTGCAGGCACACATCATCACCATAATCAGACTGTTTGTGGTGCTGGGGTTCTACTGTTTCTTTGCCAACACTTTATCCACTGAGCCATCTCCCAGCCCTTACAATTATTTTCATTGGATCCTTCCCATATTATGAAATACTCAGTTACATCTTGCTTTGTTCCATGTGTTTGTTTGCGGTCTGGGCATTCACATGTGCATGTGGTATAAACGAGTGTGTGTGTGTGTCTGTAAGCAGGTGTGCATGTCCGGTGCACATGTGTATATACTTCAGAGGAAGATGATGGGAGTCCCCCTCTTCTCTCTTATTTCTCTAAGACAGAGTCTCCCAGTTTTGGGGGTAAAGTGGCTGACCAGGGGTGTCAGGATTCTTCCTGTCTGCCTTCCACAGCACTAAGAGTATAGATATGTATGGACATACCTGTTCTTTTTTTCTCAAGTGCTGGAAATCAATCTCATGCTTGCACACCAAGTACTCTTACCCACACAGCTCTTGTCTCAGTCTTGCTGTTAATAGCAGTTAATCTGTAGATATACTAAATATTGCTTCTTAACATAAAAACAGCATACCCTCGAGTTTTCTAGTATTTGTTGCTCTTATGAGTCAAGGACAGGGGTCACCAACAACTCTTTGAAATTACCATAGCTAGGGAAGTTCTATTCCAGATACATTTCAGAACTATAGAATGTTCTTTTTGATGGCACTGAATGTGAATTCAAGGGTTGTTTTCATTACTGACAAATGATGCAAATGTGTAACCTCTTCAGTAAAATGGTCCATTTGCAAGTCTGTGTTTCATCTTTGTCTGTGTCATCAAAGATGCTAGACTTCCAAATCCAGTGCATATATCTGAAGATTGCAACTTAACACATGGAGAATGAGTATAATACTCATTCTTCTGAAACAGAAATCTCTTATCAGCTCCAGATACACACAACTTCCCAACACAGGTAAGAAAATGTTTTCTAGAACATTACCAGAGTAAATGTCCCTGGAGTGCAATAAAATGCCATGAAAAGGTTAAAGTCATTAAACATGAGACATTCCTTGCTCTAGGACATGAATCTAAAGAATACATTAAAATTTTCATAAATTTTTAGACTAAAGCTAGATAGATGTGTTGTACATTTTCATACATTGGTGTGTTTAGTCTCAAAATAGTTCACAATACATGCATGCATTTTATTATTGTGATACAGGAATCATGTATCTCCTAGGGATTTTTGACTTTAACAATAAACTCAAACAATGTTGATCAAAAATTGAAAATATTACTATATGCATGTAAAGGAATTTCATAGAACCCTAGGAGTGAGAAGATATTTCACCTAATATATAAATGTGATCAACAATTAGGCCAGATTTCTAATGTTTCTACTTTATACGTCTCAATATTTTTTATCCTTAATAATATATTTTGAAAGCAAAGGACAACTCCCCACTTTACCTGTTCTCCCAGCCTCAACACTTTGGATCTATCATCCCTCTAGCCAATCTCACATTCCAGTGTAGAGAGTCTCTATGACACCCTGACAACTGATAGGCCCATGCTGTCAGACACTTATGATCACTTACATTCAGAAATGGAGCATTGAGGGGCAGGGCTACAGGTGCCTGCGACTAAGCCTAGATCAAAACTCAGGTCCTCATACTTGTGCCACAACACTTTCCCCACAGAGCCTTCTGAGCTCCTCAGTGTAGTTTAAACTTACATTTTCTCCATGCTGAGAATATTAATACTTTCTCTTCATGGCTGAGAATGGTGAATATTTTTCCATATGTGTATTGGCCATTTGTTTTGCATATTTTGAGAACTGTATATCATTACATTAGTCAAATTATTGACGGGATTTTTGGTTTTTTGATATTTAATTTTTGGAGTTCTTTATACATTCTATGTATTAATTCTATGTTAGAGATATAGACAGAAGAGGTTATTTGTCCTGTTCTATAGGTCATCTCTTCACTTGATCATTCCTTTTGCTGTGCAACAACTTTTTAATCACATTTGTCAATTCTTGGCTTTATTTTCTGAGCGATTAGTGTCCTTTTCAGAAAGTTCTTGTCTATTCTTATGTCTTGAAGTGATTTTCCTATATTTTCCAGAGTTTCAGGTCTTAAATTAAGTTACTTGATCCATTTTATATTGATTTTGGTTCTGGATGAGAGATAGGGACCTAGTTGCATTCTTCTGCATGTGGATATCAGGTTTCTCAACACCATTTATTAAAGATGCTATATTTTTAATTTTCAATATATGCTTTCAACATTACTAAAAACATAGGTAGATTTAGCACTGGGTCCTCTATTCTATTCTGTTGGATTATGTGCCCATTGTGGTACCAGACAATGCTGTTTTTGTCACTGTGACTCTGAAGTATAACTTAAACATAGCTGCTGTGACAATGCTGGCATTGTTCATTTTTCTTAGAATTGCTTCAGTTATCAAGTCTTTTGTGTTCCACGTTAATTTTAGGATAGTTTTCTCTTTCTGCGAAGGGTGTCTTTGGAATTACGATGAGTAGCATATAGAATTCATAGATCACTTTTGTTGATGGAGTCATTTTCATAATATTAATTCTACTGACCCAAGAGTCTTGGAGTCTTGTCATGTCTTCACTTTCTTCAGTGTTTGAAACTCTTCATTGCAGATATATTCACTTCCTTATTTAGGTTTTTCCTTAGATGGTTTTGAATCTTCTGTCAATGAAATTGGTTTCTTGATTGTTTTTTGCTTTTCTTCATCTTCATTTGTTTATCAATTGTCCTTGTCTGGCTCATTCTCTCCCCAAGCCTCCCAGATGTGCAGGTTTTTCTCTTCATCTTGGATGATCCCTTCAAGTGTCATCTTGAGCTCCAGCTCAGTGGTCTGCATTCTTTTAGTTTGTTTATTATGGATATATTTTTCTTTCTTCTTTAATGATGAAGGATAGTTTTGCTGGAAATAGTAATTGAGGTTGGCAGTTACTATTTTTTCAGGCTTAAAATACATCATGCCATAGCATCCTGACTTTTAGAGTCTCCATTGAAAAATCCATTATTCTGAAGCGTTTGACTTTACAATCATCTTGGTGCTTTGTCCTTAAAGCTTTAACTATAATTTCTTCTGTATTCGTAATATTTTAACTTTAACATCAACTTTAACTTTATGTTCTATTTGGCATTCTAAATGGCTCCTGTATATGGATGACCATCTATTTCCCCAGATTTGAAGAGTTTTCTGCTAGGATCCTCACAATATATTTTCTATGTCTATGATTTGTAAATATTGTCTTTTAATTATGCTCCATTTTTCTCACATATTATGTTCATACTTTCTTATTTTATCTTTAGTTCTAGTTCATTTACTTTATGTTCAAGCCATGCTAATCTGTCCTCTGATTTAGTCTATTGATACACCTTTCCACTGAGTCTTTAAATTTTGTGGTAGTGAGTGATTAATTTCTAAAATTTTAATTGAGTTTTTTCAGAATGTCTGTCTCTTCACTGAAGTCATTCTATATGTCCTATGTCAAGTTCTTTTTTTTTCAGTCAGCTGCTTGTTTGTATTGTTTATGAATTCATTCAGGAGTTAGATTGCCTTCTCTTATTTCATTGAGCATTCTTATAATTACTCTTTTGAATACTTTGCCTGGAATTTCATCTAATTCAGGTAACTCATTTGCAATATTCAAGAAAGACTAGGTTATCATAGGATTGAGGTGTTAATTATCTCCACTGTACTGGGGATATAACTCAGTAGTTAAGTCCTCAGCTTCCAATCTTAGGACACTGTCCATGACCTCCAGCACCACCTTAAGAGTTCATGACTAGCTGAAGAAGCATCTACAACTTTCGGATAAGTCCACTGTGAAAATATGGTAATATCCAATTAAAACTCACCGCTCCTTCAACTCTAGTAGCTTTTGTGCAATAAAGGAGCTAGGATATGTACTAACAAGATATTGGTTACTAAGGATAAGAACAGACAGAACATAAGCAGAGTATAAAATTAGCTATTAGTATTAGAGCAACAGAGAATAAAATATTCTAAGTGAGAAAATTTACTAGAATTTGGAAAGAATAAAGATGAAGAAAGGAGATAAGGCTAAATATCTAACTAAAGTTTATAGTAAAAAGAGAAAGAGGTTAATGGATGTAATCAGGAGCTGAGGAAAAACAACTTTCAGCATCAGGCCAACCAGTGCTGGTTGAGAAAAGTTATCTCAAAGAAAAGAAAAAGGAAAGGTGGGGATATAACAGGGTAGGAGAAAACTGATCCATGTAATAGAAATTAGGTACTAAACATGTCTAGGATAAAGGTGAAGCCAAGGGAATTGTGGGGGGGGGGTGTCAGAGAGTCTCTATGTGGTCACTAGTGAGTACAGTGGTGCAGTCTCTGTGGGTCTTCAGAGGGGCACAGGCAAGACTGCTCTCCTCTCCCACCCATGGATGCCGGCTCACATGCTTTCTTTGTGGTCTCTTACATTTGCACGGGTGCAGAGCCAGTCTTTCCATGGCTCCTCATTGGGACTCAGGCGCAGAGTGTCTCTTTATGGTCTCAGGTGAAAGTCCATCTCTATGTGGTCACCTATATGGGTGCAGATGCAGAGTATGTCTCTGTGCCACACGGTTTTCCCCTCTGTCTCTTGAGGTTGGTATCCTTCGGGAAAGCAGAACCTTTGTGGTATGCTTCACTGGCTTTGCATTACTCCTCCCCATACTCGGGTGTGTGGTTTGTGGGCAGTAGGTTCTATACCTAGAAGTGTCTTTCTGTCCCTTAGAACTGCTGGGGCAGTCAGCACCTGCTGTGCCTTAGACTGCAGCACTTTGAAGTCTTCCCACTGCTTGTCCCTCTTCCAAGGATTCCAGTCTGTTGCTCAGATGTGCTATAGGCATTCTTCAAACTGGGTTAAAGACACTTGCCCTGTATGCAGAGTGGGCCATGCAGGGCTGGGTCTTTGCTTCTTTGCAGAGAAATGAATACAACTAGAAATCATCATTTTTAGCAATTTACATTAGACGCAGAAAGACAAATAGTACTTGTTTTCACTTATTTGTGGATCCTAGATTTGATGTAGATCCATAAAACCCTGTGTATGTATTATGGAAGGAGAAGTAAAACTGCTCAGGGGAACCAAGGGGTCTGACAGGAGTAGGGAGGAGAAAGAAGAGGGAAGGAATGGGGCTGGAGGGCTGCTTTGTTAAACTATATTATTTAGTTGTATGAGAAGGCCTTTATAAAACCCCATTCTATGGACAAGGATTATATACCAAAAAATGAAGACAACAACCACAAAAAACTTTATAATTGTGTACAGACTATGTAAATTTACTTAAGTTAACACAAATAAATTCAGGACCCCCCCTCCGGACAAAAAAAAAAACCCAAAAAACAAACAAACAACAAAAAAAACAAGCTTCTTTTTACTGCTCCAGCTGAATGCCAGGAAGAGAGGATTTTTCTGCACCTGTGCTGTGAGTGGACCTCAAGGCTCCTGTCTCTGTTCCCTATCCACACCCTTTGGTCTCCACACCCCTCACTCTGCCAGCACATTGTTGCCTCAGGCTTTTGTTCTCTCTCTCTCTCTCTCTCTCTCTCTCTCTCTCTCTCTCTCTCTCTCTCTCTCCCTCCCTCCCTACCTCCCTGTTTCTCTACTGATTTTTCCAGTATGGAAGCTATAGTGTGAATTTTCTTAAGGCAGGGTTCTAAAACTGTGCAATTGGACTCATCACTCTCTCCACATTTCAAACAGAGAAATTTTGGGACTGAATACTCCAGAAGGGACTCTGGACTCTCTTTGGTTCTGTTTGTGTTGTATTTTTATTTCCCCTTTGCTATTGAATCTAGTGTTTTCTCACAGTCATTCACCTCATAGGATACCCTCTCTCCAACTCTACCTGATTTATTCCTGGAGATTCTTAACGGCTCTGCCTGTATGTTCTCTGCCATCTTCATAAATCCTGTGAATACCTTTAATGATGAATTATAACTTAACACTCAAATCTCAGTTCAATGTACTTTAACTTAAAGATTTTTTTGATCATTTTGGTTAGCTTTAACTAAAGGTCTTTTATGAATAAATTTTAAACTTTTGACCAAATAATTCCAAGTCCTCAAATGATATCTGGTTCATTGGAACTACATAAGAAGCCCAGGAAAAGTTTGAAGAGATTATTATTCTAATGAATACAGAAAATCTCATAAATATAGCTATCTTTTATTACATTATAGATTTAGTAATTTTCTTTCCCCCCAGGCTTTTTCAACTATAATTCATTCTGAATAATTTGGTAAGCATATGGTAAAAAAGAGATCTGATTAATTTTTTTCTCCTAAAGAATCAGCTACGCTTATAAGAAAAAGCCCAACAGACTTCTTAGCGTGGCATTACGACCCTTAAAGACTTCCCAATGAGATATTGTAGGATTTTCTCCTGTCATCCTCTTCTGGAAACTATAATGGAACCAGCCTGTTATTTCCTAACCACTCCATGCTATCTTACTTTCTGTCAGAGAGCCCTGTTTCTAACCTTGCCCATCTGTTGAACACCCTCCTCCTTCTCCACCACCAGCTTCTTACCTGTCAGGGCCTAGCTAAGATGTCATTTC
This sequence comes from Zapus hudsonius, assembly GCA_004024765.1. Classification (NCBI taxonomy): domain Eukaryota; kingdom Metazoa; phylum Chordata; class Mammalia; order Rodentia; family Dipodidae; genus Zapus; species Zapus hudsonius. The sequence continues at coordinate 8,897 of PVHP010053412.1, forward strand.
TCTGAGAAGCTTCTTCTGAGTGCCTGAGGCAGAGTTATTCACCTTTCAATTAAAGCAGCAATAATTGTGTATTATAATTAGTTGGGTATATGCCTGGAACCCCTACTAAATTGTGACCTGCCTTGAGGGTATGAACCTGGTTAGATATATTTCATCTCCAGTATCTAGCACAAGGTGCACATGTGCCCAGTCAGTGCTGACCATCATATGTGCACGAATGCACAAATACCTGATAGTGAATTGGTGAATGAATGCATTAACAACTTAATGAGTGAACGGTAGTATTGAAAGTTATTTAGTGTACTCCAGGAAGTCCCCTTGCTTTTTTTTAAAAGTTTCTAATTTCTAAACAATAAGAAGGCATTTTGCTATTTTAAATTTTATTCCTGCATTATGGAGTTTGATTTATTTATATTTTCTCTCTATAGTTATTAGGTTAAGGCTTTCTCAATTTTTAATATCTTATTGGATTACTTGTTTTTTTTTTGTTTTTCTTTCTTAAGTGCAATTTAAAAGATCGTGAGTGCCTTCACGTCATCCATGTTGTACAAGATATGTTTATTGACACAATAGCATTATCTTTTAGATTTCTTCTGACCTTTAAAAATTCAAGACAAATTTTTCTTTTACTTCTTATTATCATTTCAAAAATGGGAATCCTCAGTTTTAACATCTACCCTTAGTTTGATAGAGGTTGATCACTTGATTTAAAAATAGCATTTACTATATTCTCAGTCACCTTGAATAGGATATTAGGCTTTAATAAGTCCATGAAAATTTAAATATTATATCCTCTTCATGTAGTCTAAAGCCAAGGATTTCATGGTGGCCTTCATAGAGCTTTAAGTCATACTGGGATACATTATTATTGCCGGTCATGCAGTATCTGGACAGCTTGTGTAATGCACACAGGTCAGCTGCATGGTCACGTGACCTAATTAACTCCTTGAGCACCATTTCCAATGGTGTAATTGTCATCACAATACACCCACATGATGATCTCTGATGAACATGATGAATCACCATCAAATATTTCTAATTCTATGTTTTTCTACTTATTTTCAACTCTTTCTTACTCAGCGTCTAGTTTTCATAGCAATGTGCTACTCTTGATGATTTTATTAAAATACAAAACAAAAATATTGTTCAAATTGCCCCTCCTTTCAAGGATGAATTTCTCTACCAGAATTTTGATGATATACCATTCCCTGCATTGGAGCACATAAGCAAAGATGAAAGGTTAAAAATGGACACTCATGACTTTATGAGCTACTTCACAAACACCCACATCATTGGATAAAGAAGGGTAAAACAATGGCATTTGAGATTGGAGATAGACAGAATCTAGTTCTGAGGATGAGAGCCGTCTTTCTGGCACACATGGCCTAAAGGTATGTACTAAACACCTACAGTGTGTCTCTCATGCTGTAAAAATCAACATATTCATTCTTCAAATTTGCATTACTTCTCCAAGGTAAGAATTATCTCATTTTCAAAATGAGAAAATAGATTGGGAGATGATAAGCAATTTGTTCTAGATCATATAATATAGAAGACTAGCTTGAATTTGAATTCACATCTCCAGGATGCCCCAAATTGCAGAACCATCAAGGATAAACCTCAGAGGAACAAGATGTGAACTGTGGAGGAAGTGGTGGTGAAGAAGCCAAGTTGACTTAGTCACGTGCCTGCTACTTATGCCAAGTCTTTTCTGTCCCTGGATGTTTTTAGAGACAGAATGACATAGAAACTAACATGGTGATAAGAACCTGGCTTCAGTGCTTGCTAATATTTGAATTCTAGGCAAGTGATGAAACTATTCTGAGTCTCTCCACTTCCTTGTAGATGAACTGAC